>MINK01021063.1:0-10847 GCA_001735545.1 Phormia regina
ATATATATATATATATATATATATATATATATATATATATATATATATATATATATATATACACATACATACATATGTAACTACTTGTTCTAATGTCATTTGTTAATTACTAAAGTTTTTTTTTTTCATTTTTTTTTCTTTTGTTTTTGAAGCTACTTTGTTTGCTTTAATTAATTTCCTCTGCATAAAATTATATAAAACTAAATGACAAAATATCATTTCTTCATTTTTTTATTTTATTTCTTACTCTTTTTACTTACATAAGTAAACCAACATTTTAATTACGTCAAATAATGAAAGTTACTTGCAGCAAATTTGTCAAAAACTAATCTTCATATACATTTTTTTAAAGCATTAACATTATATATTTTTAGTAGCACTTTAATATGACTTGATAAATTTGAAGGAAAGGATTAAATACTTTTTATCTTAAGGGAATAAACTACTTATTATTTATCCCATTTTCTTACAAATTTATATATATTTTCTGCTTTTTTATCTTTTTACAGTTTTTTATATTTCGTGTTGCACGTGGTCCTTTTGTTGAAGAATTTTATCAATGTGTTACACATGGATTTTATACTGCTGAATGGCAGGAACAGCTTTATGCCACATTTACGTTAGTTTTTACATTCCTGTTGCCATTGTGTATACTATTTGGAACGTATATGTCAACATTTCGTACTATTTCAAGTAAGTAAAAGTAAACTTTTGCCAAAACAAAAACTTTGTTCAAATAACGTGGGTTGATTTAAAAATAGACAAAAAGTCTATATTAGATATATTAGGTATAAATCGTAAAGAATTAAAAAACATTCAAAGATTCGACAAATATCTCGTCACTAATTGATAAAACACAATTTCTAAGATGCTTGTTAAGTGCTCAATTAGCACCTAACGTTAAAAACTACAAAACAAATAATGCGTCAGAAGAACGTGAATTCAAATCGGGGTTTCCGCCATCGATTAATATAATTAAAAAAAAATATGAAATATTTATTATTTCAACCTTGGACTAGTCCTGCAACTGGTTAGAATACCTAAGAACATTTCACATGACTTGTTTTGAACAGGAAAAATATAAATTTTACTACAACAAATCACTGTGACTTAAAAAAAATTAACTTTGAAAATTATTTTTCAAAAGTTTTTGCAATTAGTTTTTTTTTTTTTTACTGAAAATTTTTTAAAATAGTTTAATTTAGACAGAAAATGTCTTAAAAACTATTTAACATTTAATAAAATTTTAGTAAATTTCAATTTATTTTGTATTAAAAAAAATATATATATATATCAAAAAGCAACCCACCTACATTCATACATATGTATGTGTGTGCAAAAAAAAGCAATAGATTTTCCATTAACTTAAATTACTTCCGGATGATGCCACCACCTATAACAACACAGCTATGTTGTTAGGGTTAAAAAGGAAAAAAAATAAAATAAATACTTTCTTTTATCAGTTTTTCAACATTATTTTGTCTACATGTTTTTGCAAATTGATTCCAAAAAAATACAAAACACTTTACGGGACATTTATATAATTTTTGTTAATATAACTTTATTAAGCCGTACATTTCTACAGGCCAAAGAACAATGTGTATATGTACATATCCATATAAGAGATATTTAACATGAATGAACCACATATGTATTGTGATGAAATTTAAACATATTCAGTGACAAAAATCTTTAAAATATTGTTATTAAATAGATATTTAAACATTATATAGATTGGTAACCTAATAGTGGTTATAACTAAAATAGTTAAAACCCCAAGGTAACTGATACAAAATTAGACCTTTAAATTTATTTATTTATTTTATTTTTTTTTTCAATTTCTTAGATATATTTAAATTTATTAAATCAATCATTTTTAAAGCCAAATATTATTGGCTTTGTGAATTATTAATATGTTAAAAATAATAAAATATGGAATATGAAAATATTTTACTCTTCGTGTAATAGACTCTGACATATTTTACTATTATTTTAAGTTTTTATTTCAGTTAAGCAATTTGTTTATAAGATAATATGTATATTGTTATTTTTACGCTTCATTCAACACAGTATGTTGAATTCATTTTATTTAACTGAATAAATAAATACATTAAGTAAATATTAAATTAAAAAAACCAAAGCTATCAAGATTTAAAAAAATAAACTATTATTATGTCCTGACATAAAGTCATACAAAGACAAAATAACAAAAAAAAAAAAAAAAATATATTATTTAAGGTAACTCTACACTAAAAGTGCTGACGTTCTACGTCCCTTTAAGTGTATAGTTTTTTTTTTTTTTTTAAATCCTAATATTTATTTATTTATTTGTTTATGTTTTTTTTTTTTTTTATCAAAATCTCAACCCATGTTATAAGCATTTGCCGAAATCTTTAATAACAACAACAGCAAACCCTTGCCATATTTATATAACATTTAATTTACAAACTGTTTTTGTTGTTTTATTTTCGTTATTTAATTTTTTTATATACATTTTACAGATAGTGAAAAAATGTTTCAAGGTTCAAAGTTAGCTGGTTACACCAACAAACCAACCAGTCAGACGAATCGTCAAAGACTTATACATAAAGCCAAAATGAAATCTCTACGAATTTCTGTTGTAATCATTTTTGCTTTCCTCATCTGTTGGACACCTTATAATGTCATGATGTTGATTTTTATGTTCTGGAATCCAGATAAAAGAGTAAGTAAACAGTTGTTGTTTTTATTATTATTTCATTTTGCCCCATATTTCAGCTCTTAAATACTTAAATGTTGAAACGTTGCAAATATTGTTTCTATTCGAAAGTTCTTAATAATAATAATAATAAAAAAGAAGAAATAAATAAAAATAGAAGTAGATACTTTCGTACATATCCTTTTCTTTTGAATTTCTGCTTCATTTTTTCTATTTTTATTTGTGGTTTTCATTTTATTATACTTTACGTTTTTGTGCATGAGTGTGGGGTAAAATATTTCAGTGTGAGTTATAATCCCATAAAATGTTTGTTTATAGTATTAATAAAATCTTATTACAATATTTAAGACATAAAGTATATAAAGTAAATTACACCTACTATTTATACCAACACCAACCATCTCATACTCTTTTATTTTATTGTATTATGTAAAATAAAGAAATTAAGGTAATTGAATGTATAAAACAAAATGGGCATCCAAATAAGATTTCCTGTTCGCATTTATGGCCATAAAATACATTTTAATTAATTGTAGTATCATTACTAAGAAATATAGTGGTAAAATCTCTAATTAAAAGGTAAATCAACGAACTGAGTTATTATTTAATTCCTTTTTTGCATTCACCTAATTAGTCAAGTAAAACTAAATGTGATTTTAAATATTAGAAACTAGGAAAATAATTTTTCGAAACAAACATTATTTTGTGTACATATATTTAAATTTGATTATGTTGAGTAGGATTCATGGGTAATATAATTTTATTGGTTTTATTTATCCTTTAAATTTAACATCTAAGATCTATAATCATAAAATTTAGATTTAAATTATTTCCATTTTTTTTTTTATAAATTTTTTTACCACAGGTGTAATTTACAAATAGATTTATACAAAACTTATAAAATGGGATTAAATATATCCTAATGTGACCATAAAAGATAAATGAGGTTATTTGATCTATATTAAGATATGAATTAAATAAAAATAATTAATAAATACTAAAGATATTTAATAGGAATATTATATTAAGCACATAATGAATGTTATGTACAACTATAGTTTAATTAATAATATTCTTAATTATAAGGAACTTTACAGAAAGATACAATTGTATAGTAACCGGAAATGTAACAGGCCGTAATCATAAGAATTTAAAATTTGTCTATTATATATAATCCAATAAAAACACAAACACGTGGTCTCGTCATTTTATAACACAATATGAAGATACACCAGCGGGATTGTTTTTATTTTTTCGCAGTGGCACGATATATGTTAGGTATGCATTAAAATGGGTCTTAAAATCTAACCAGGACTCAGAAAATATGTAATGTATGAGGACTTGATATTATCGACATATTACATAGTTAATGACAAATTCAATATTATCCCCATTTAAAAATGAAAATGTCTTGGCAATAAAACATTGTTTTCATAAGTACCGTGAATGTCATGTATTAATTCCTATTTAATAATAATGTGTGGACAAATAAATATGAACATTATGTATTTCAAAAAAAAAAAAAAAAAAAAAAAAGTTATTCAACCATTATGTATTTAATTTCTTCGGAATTTTCCTTTGTTATATTGAATGTCTGGCAAATTGTTTACTTCACAATAAGTATTTTGGTTTCATATTTAAAAAATTTGTTCAATTTCATGAGTAGATTTGAAGAAGAAAACATAATATTTACACAATGTTTTTAGTTGTAATACCCAAAAATGTTAGTCTAACTCCCACCTTAATTTTCGTCCGTCCATGTAACCTTGTATTCAAACTATAGATTGTAATTTTTAACCAATTTAAATAGGGCGTTTCTATTGAAATTGGTTTTGATCCATCCTACAAATTAAAAATAAAAAAATAATTTAGACATTTGAAATCTGTAAAAAAGTCGTAGAAAACTAAGGATTAGTGTAAACGATTCATTTTATTAAGTTAGTTTAAATATTAATTAATGAATATTTTATTTATTTTTTTTTTTTATTTCTGAAATTCAGATTCTTGAAATTTTATTCTGAGGGGAAAATTTATTCGTTATATACTAGATATCATGTAATAGTTTCTTGTTGACTTCTTAGCTTAATAATATATTATTTACGATTGAATATTTTTAAATTTCATGATTCATTTTAGGATATCTCAATATTTAATTTTTTATAGGGTTACAGTTATTAAAATAGGACTATGTTTTCAACTGGTAGCTATTCACAGGTACCCTTCGATTTCACGATTCATCATTAACACGATTTCTTTATAACACAGTTCAATAATAGTGACACTTTCTTGAAATGCCCTTTTTTATTTAACCCGAATTTGATATAACGCGTTTATATAATAATGGCAAACTCTTAACTGCGCAAAATACATTACAATATACTGAATCTTGTGCAGAAATGTTTATGTAATTATTATGAAAATTATTACTTATATACCAGATTACCCATCATTGGAATTTTCACAAACATTACTAATTTGAGATGATTTTTTTCATTTGATCTTAAAGCCACTGAAGCATTTCCATTACATTTTAAATAGAATAATAAAGGATGAAAATAAAATTGACACCAAAGTTCATGTGTGTTCAAATATAGAAAATTTTTGTAAGCAATATATAAAATATGTTTTAATTTATCGCGATTTTTAGGTCCATAACAAATATTCTTCATTTATTTCATTTGCGCTATGTATAGAAATATTGATCCGAAAATATACATTTTTTTATTTACTCTGAACTTTGTATTACTTTGTTTCTCCGTTCCCAACAACCGGCATAAATCGAGGGTTGCTAGGTCTACATTTAACCAAATTTATTTAAATAAATATTTTTTTATAAAGATATTTTACTTGTCTTAATAATTTAAAATTGAAATATGTTAATGAAAGCAACATTAATTTTAAACAACAATGTATTAAAGTATATTCTATATATTTCCATTATGTCATTATGCATTTCTGTTAACTGTAAAAAAGGACATTCCTTCTAGTTTCACAATATTTTTAATACTTTTTTTCTTTCTAATTTGTATTATTTTCTATTTCTTTTTGTTACAGTTTGGTGAAGATTTACAATCAGCCATTTTCTTTTTTGGCATGTCAAATAGCTTAGTAAATCCACTTATTTATGGTGCTTTCCATTTGTGTCCCATGAAGAGGAAGGCCAGCAAAAAAAGTAACAACAACAATGGAACATACAGTTTAAACAGGTTTGTATTCGTATTTGCTACTTGAATTTAAATAAGTTCCTTTTTATTTCATTATTTTCTATTTACTGGCGCACTTGAAGAAAAAATATATAGTTGATCTACAAATATATTATGTTTAAAAGTTTTTATTTTTAATATTATGGTTACTACAAAAATAATACAATAATCATTTGTATTATTTTATTTAACATTGTTCTCGAATTGGATTCAGTTTCTTAACTAATTGTTCTCGAATTGGATTCAGTTTCTTAACTAATAATATAGTTACTGCAATTTAACAAATTATTTCAGTAACCATAGTATTAAAAAAAAAACAACTGATCAACTATATTTGTTCTTTGTGTGTAGATATAAGCATTGTCCAGAGAAGCATTGAATAGAAAAAAGTTTGAAAAAACCCTAAATAAAGACGAAATTGCTTGAAAATGTATGTAAAAGAAACAAGTAGGAGTTGATTGTCATTGATACACGTTTGATTATTTGCTGAATAACATTCAATTGTAATTAATGAATAGGATTTGTATTCATGAAATAAGAAGAAGTATTTTTTGTGTTTTTCATATTGTTTCTTTGATGCAATACGGATATAAGCTTGAAATTAAATAATTTTCCAACGACTATGCAAATTAAATTTAATATTAAGCTACTAATTTTCGCTGGAAACTAATAGAAATAATGAAGATTTAGAACAATGTCTTCTTTGTGGTTTAAATTGATTTTCCTTGAAATATATGAATTCCTACAAAACTAGTATTTCAATTTAGCCGAGGTTTCTTCATAGACAACAATTTTTTTTTTTATTACTAAAAAATATTCTCTGCTCGCAATAAAATATGTTATTTATCATTTTGTGTATTATCTGCTTTTTTCTCCTACCTTCCCTTTTTCTTCTGTTTCTCTTCCACATTTTACATTTTTTTCTTTTTTTGCCTTGGTCATATTTAAACTAGAAAGTATACTTTCAGAGGTGATTCTCAACGGACGCCATCGATGCTGACGGCAGTTACACAGGTGGATTGCAATGGTCGTCAAGTTCGCACTTTCCGACAGTCTAGCTATTATCGTAGTATAAGTACGGGTAGTGCATACAAAGAGAACATTGGTCTATTACAAACAACAGGACCATCATCATCTTCAGCAACTACTATAAATGTACCAGTTACAACGCCTTCATTAACAAGAAAATCTGCATCGATGAAAAGCCCTCATCCCAACCAAAGAGCACTGGTTACAACTTGTGCTGGTAATGGTACTTCTGGTAATAGTAGTTTACACAAACACAAATATAATCATCGCAAGTCAGCGGCAGCAGCTGTGGAAACACCACAGTATCATAATCATTCAACAGAAATAATACAAAATGATAATTCTGTCAGTAGCTGTAGTAGTGTGGGTCGCAGTGATGATAGCAGCGATAGAGCATGTTTAAGTAGTGGAGGAAATACTAGCGTTGGTGGTAGTGGTAGTGGAGCAGTATCTATAGTTTTAAGTTATGATAATCAACGTGGTGGAGTGGCAAGTATGAAAAAATTTACCTCATCATCCTTAACGGGTGGAGAAAATCGCAATTGTTTGCTAACACAAACATCCGCAATGGGACTACAACCTCTTTTGTCCGGCATGGAAGACAGTGTATCAAGTGTATGAGGTTTAAGTTATGAAGGAAACTGGACAGTTTCATATTTATAAAATGTTCACTAAGAGACTGCTATTATAAATAAATAAATAAATAAATAAATAAATAAATAAATAAATAAATAAATAAATAAGATTTTATATCCAAAAAAGAGAAAAAAAAAACAAACTATTAAATTACCACTATTATACAAACATGGTTGTTCATTTTAAGTAATTATATTTTTTACTACTAAACAAATTTACAAAAGGTATCTGTTCTTTATTTATGCAGTAAAAACAAGAAAAAAAACTAACACAAGTATTTGCCCTCCAAGACACATAAAATTTTATTGTAATTCAAATATTATAGATTTTGTTAAGGCTAGTGCTTTACGAGTTGGTTAATTAATACATACGGAAGGTTTTTGTAATATTAATATTGTTATTACATTACATATATGTATGTATTTCTTTTTAACATAAGATTATCAATGACAATATTTAATATTAATATTGACAAATTAAATCATTAATTAATTCATTAATTATGTGCATAGTTCTTATTCAAAATTAAAAAATAATAAAAAAAAATAGCAAAAATAATATGCGGAAAACTTTTTAATGAAAAAAAAAATCTACATTAAATCCTTGATCTAAGAAGAAATGAAAAAGTGATAGAACTTAAACTCTGATACGTTCAAGTAAATCAAAATAGCACCATCATTGATAGATTAAAAATTTTAATTTTAAAGAATTTTTTAATATTTTATATAAAGAAATTTATTATTTTATGGTTTTAATATTTGATTGAAGTGATAAAAATTATTGTCCTTCTATTTTTATTCGGCAATAAGATTTTAATTAATATTTTTCTAATTTTTAATCCAGTTCAATCAATTTTTTTGTAATCGTTCATTTCACATTTTATTTGACAAAATTTATTAAAATAATGCGTTGGAATATAGAAGATATGAGAATATTTGGTTAAATATACAAGAAAATTTCATAGAAATTTTGGCTATAAGCTGTTAGTTCATAAGTTGTATAAAAAAAAATATGAATTTGTTCTAAAATAAATAAATATGTATGTTTATGTACTATACACTTGTAAAATATGTAAAATAAAATGAAATTAATGTTGTTTTTCCATTTTTTATTTTTTTAACTACATAATAATTAAATACATAATGTTGTAAAAATGTAAATTGTTGAATAAATTTTTTGCTACACAAAATGTATACTTTCTTCCAAAAAATATTCTGGTCAAAGTATTGCGAACAGTAGAATTTTTTCGATTAGTTTTCATTAATTATTTTAAGATCGGTTATTAATACAATTTACTTAAATTAATAGTGCTAGAACTTTAATAAAAGTAAAAAAAAAATAATAATAATAATTTTTCACTAAATAATAACAAATTTGAAATTATCAGTACTAGTAGTGATGTATTAATATTATCAAATTCACAGAAAAAAAAAATTCAAATAATTTTTCAATAAAATTATTAACTAACAATTGTATTGGAATTTAATTATATTATTTATTAATATAATTAACTTTGTAATTTGTTTAAAAATTATTTTTTAATAAATTGACAGCTAAAGATTAATATTATAATTTTGATGATTGGAGCAAAATCAATTAAAAAATAATTAATATAAGCAATTCCGTAATTGAAGACGATATTTACTTTTTTCTGTTTAAACAAGGGTCATTTTAAACTAATTTAAACATTTATTCTCAGTAATTGAATTATTATGGCTCATCTTAAATTAGTATAATTTTATTTCACCAGAATTCACGAAATTTTATAAGAAAAAATATTAATATTTTCCATATTTTCGATTCAATTTCGAAAAACTTTGAATTTCCATCGAATTAAAAATGTTTTTTTTTTGCACGCTAATTACATTGAAGTTAATATAAATATACAAAGTACTTTCTCGCAAATACGCAATACAATTTTTGTTTTTTGATTAAAATAATAAATTCTACTGTTCGTTATAATTAGACCAGATTGTTGTAAAATCAACGAAAAGTTTTACTCAATAAAGTTTATATGTATTTTTAAATGTATTATATGATAAAAAAATTATCTCAACATTGTTTTATTTAAAACCAAATAATATGTAAGTAAATTTTGTTATAAATACTTTAAAAGTCATTTCAAAATGTAAAAAACTATAAGAAGAGAGCGCGCGTATTTGACATATAAAGAGATTGTCATGTTATGCGATAATGTGAAAATTTGATATTCATATAGTGGGCAATAAATCCTGTATAGCTAGAATACACTACTTTGGATTGCGCAATCGATTGATTCCATGCAGCAATATTATCAAAGTTTGATGTCTTGAAATCTGCACTTCGCGATGGACATTTTAATGTTATCATATAATTAATTGCGCATTTCAAATAAAAACCAACTTTGATATCTAGACAATTCTTGGTTTCGCCCTGTAGACAGCATTCATATAAATAAAATCGTATTCGTTTTCGTCCTCCAATTTGCCTAAATTTCTTTTCTTTATGCGATTTTTTACTTAGTGGGTCTATTGACTAGATTTTTTCAAATTTCTGATAAAAGTACGCATTTATTTTTCCGTGTACAGTCTTTACTTCCCATTAAGTAAAATTATATTTCTTTGATCTTTGATCTTTTTTTGCTTTATTTATGGTCTTATATTGATTAAATGAGTGTTTTAAAGGTTAAAAATTTGTATGTTAAATTTGTTTTTTTTTTTTTAATTTTTATTGTTCGACAGATACATACATACGTTCATTGCATATAATTACAAGGTCTGAAATATTATTCGAACACTTTTCATTCAAAAGTATATAGTTCTTAATTGCACTTTGAGTGGCAAGAATATTAAAACCGGCCAATTCTTATAATATTATATCCTATACCACATGTATGTTTATAAATTACATTTATTTATAAGCACTAAAACACTAATTTGGGAAAATATTTGGAAAACCAGACAAATGAACATCGTTAAATCAACTCGGAAAATGGTTCGGTTATATAATATTGTCCGATACAAATGTCAGCACAGACATATAATACTGCTATTACCACTATGGTGCCGTAGGGTATAATAGAACAAAAAGAACTTATTATATGTAAATTTTTAATGAAATGCAAAACACTTACTTGCGTACATAAACTCGACGGATTTCAGAACAACTGTTGCAGAAGATAAACACTCTCGTACATATTTAATTAATGTTGCATATATATTTAAACAAATAATTACGTACCTGGATAAAGAAAAACAAAATATATATATATATATATATATATATATATATATATATATATA
>MINK01021080.1:0-11804 GCA_001735545.1 Phormia regina
AAAAAAAAAGTCGATATTTTTCTTAAAAAAAAAAAAAAAAAAAACAAATAAATAGATAGATAGATAAAAATTTTATGATTTTTTAAGGCTAAAATTTTTAAAAAATTGCATTGTAGTAACAACTGTTGACAATTTATAATTCTCCAGATTTAAAAAAAATTGTTAATAGAAATATCTTAAAAAGTCTTCTAGCGAACGAAAATCCCATTGGAAATTTTTTTTAAATATTTTTTCATTAACCAGCATAAAATTGCCAACTTTTTGATACCCTTTCCCGATTAAAAAATTGAAACTTTGTTTGGACCATAATGTATGGGACCCATGATTTTAAAATCGCTGGTAGAGAACTGAAAACCAATTTTTAATTTTTTTAAATATTTTTCCAATATTCGGCTAATTTTTAAGCATCGTTTGAGGGATCTTCCTACATCGAAATCTCGAAAAACGCTAATCTTGGGATACTCTAATGTACAGTGGTTCCAAAACGCTTTTTTGATGATTGAGTAACTAAAAAAGTATCTTAATAAAATTTCACATGGTCAGAGCTTAGGTGTTTTCGAGTTGATTTGAAGGAGTACAGGCTCCTAGCAGGTCATGGAAGAAGCGGGTGGCCCTTCAAAATTGCCCATCTCGGGTATGTAATTTTTTTAAAAAAATCACCAAAAATTCATTTATGATATCACAGAAAATAAATTTTACATATAGATAGTCCTTATAAATCTCTACAAAAAATACGTTTACATGTGTAAAAATTACTTTTATTTCTTTATTTTTAAGCATAACTTGTTATCCATGTAGATCAGCGATAACCAGAAAAAGAGGTGCTAAAATAGTGAATGTATTAGTGGATTTTGTCCTCTAAGAACAGTGTTTCGTTGACATTCGTGTTATGTATGTGTAATAAACCGATTATGTTCGGGCCCTGTGGGTAAGTTGGCTATGACATGAATCAAATATATAGGAAATTATCAAAAATTTTTGATCTTAGCCCTTCAACAAATTTTTATTATTATTATTATTTATTTTTTTTGGTGACACATTAAAATCTTTTTGTATATAGATAAAGTGACACGAATGCATGTATAGAATCCGATCACTTTAATCATTTCGAGTGAGGGGCGCGTAAGTTATGGCGGTCTAAAGTTGATCATATACAAATTTATAAAAACTATAAGTTTATGCATAATTCAAGGCAAAATTACATGTAATACCAAAACCTACTGAGTTATTCAAATAAAATTTATGATATTTTCAATATTTGATGCTATTAGTGCAGCATATTTAAGGGTTTCTTAAGAAATTTTTTTATATAAAAATATAGAAACAAAAAAGGCAATTTTTGCATAATTTTCGAAAAGTCTATAAAATTTTTGTATTAAATTTATTTTTAATTCTCCTTCGATTTGCTATGTAAAATGGCAAAAAACTAATTTCACGCAGTAATACAAAAAGATCTTCCATAGGAAAATGTGAATGTGACTTTTTGAAAAATTGTCGGTTTTGTTTTTCAAATTTTGGGAGTGTCTACTACGCCGGCTATTTGGGACACATCAATGAGATATAGCGCAAAATACGTATAATTAAAACTGGAATAAATCCTTATCTCGAATTTTGTATTCGGTTGAGGCAAGCACAGACCTCGCTCAAAAAAAAAAAAAAAAAAAAAAAAAAAAAAATGTTGTCATCATAAGTTTATTATCCTGTATTTAGTTGCTGAAAGTCTGCACAACAAGATAGATGGTGCAGAATTTATGTACAAAGTCCCGTTAGTTTACTTATGATAGAGTAAGATCAAAAAGTATAAACGCGTGAACAAAAATTTTAGAAGAATGGTAAAAACTTAAGTAGTTTTTATAAGTTTTTCTATATTCTTGAACTATGAACAATAATCATGGTTAGAAAAAGATACTTATTATGCTAAAATTTTACACTGTATTAATTTTAAGTCTTGTGAGTTTAGACCTGTAAGTGGTTTGTTAAAAAAAAACATTACCAAAAAATTTATTAAAGATTTAAGTTAGTTTCAGACAGTTTAAACATTTTGGATAATTGCCCATATATCTACAAAAATATGGTTCTATTGTGATTCAACTATATTATTGTTGTATTCGTGCACCAAGTATATATAGCGCAATAATATGGTTAACGATCAACAATATTTGTGTTGTGATTCAACCATATTATTGCTCTATACACGAATCTAACACCTATACATTAAAAATATTTTTATGGGAATTCAACCATATTATTGCCGTATACATTGATATAGCACACATGCCACAAAAATATGGTTGCAGATGAACAATTTTTTTATTGTAATTTAACCATATTTAAATTTAAAGACAATAAAAAAATCCAACCAAAATATGATAGTACCTGATTAAGGTTGCTATTCAACATATTTTTCCCTTGCGTGTACCCGAAACTTCTTTTCGTCAAAACGTAATAGAATTTGGATTTTCAACAAATTAGGAAATGAAAAATTTTAAAAATGTATGTATTATTTTATCAGATTTTCTACATCAATTTCGCTCAAGCAAATTTGAAGGAAATAGAGAAGCATATCATTTAGTTAAATTTAATAAATGGTAAGCATGAGCTGAAAAATAACACTCAATGATCTCGAATGTTCTAATAATTTAAAAAGAGATCCCTTACCTGCCCTAAAAAAGTTCCTTAAACTTCAACAGATACAAGTTCTCTAAAAATTTAACCATTTTCTAGCATTAACTTCTATCAAATTTTAGATGCTTTCACATGCTTGCAATGTTTCCTAAGACTTTTCAAAAACATGCATTTTGCATCTCTTAGTATAAATATTAGTTTAGTACATACATTAAAAGAGTAAAATACTGTAAATTGGTCTCTTCTGCTAGTTTCTGCTATTTGCTGCACTCATCATTGTTTGCTTTAATTCTTTTTAGTATTGTATATCGTTCCTTTACAGTATCGTAAGTGCTTCAGTAAACTATCCCTACTCTATAGCAACAAAAACATTACAATAGCAGTACAACAATAATAAAAAATTCACAACAAATAGTACTCAATACCAAAAGAAAAAAAGTACCAGTAGCTGGTAACAAAGACAACAACAACACATCATGTAAATTTACCTAAAATCGAACCAAAACAACTTAAAGAAGGTGATGACGATGATGATTCAAAAAAGACCAAAATATCCGGGTAGTTACTTGAGTCTGGGGTGGAGGGTGTTTAAGTTTTCTTCTTGCAGATAAAAAAAAACAAAAACTGTTTTTGTTAAAATATACAAGACTAAAAATGCAAAGTAGTGAGGTTTAAATACTTAAGTTGTTGCCTAGTGTTTTTGGTTCTTGTTTGGCTTTTGTCTGCATATCATTATTATTACGTGCGTATGTATTTTAAACGAGGGCAGGCTAAAGAGTTCTTTACAACACCTTATATCTCCAAAATAGAGGCAAAGACCTTAGGTTAGGGTTATTTGCAATTTTGAAAGATTTCTTTCAAAACAATACTTTAATTCTTTCAACCTCCCATATGTTGCATAAAGTGCAACCACCTCCTCACCCTTCTAAAAATAACAACAACAAACTGTAATAACATCAGTTTAAATATTGAAAATCTGGAAAAAAAACAATAGACAAAAGGCACCAGTAGAAAATTTCAATAAACACCCCTTTTCTCCATCAGTTTAAGCCAAAATAAAATTGTTGATTTTGTTTTTTTTCTTTTTAGAAAAAAAAAAAAAAAAAANNAAATTGTTGATTTTTTTTCTTTTCTTTTTAGAAAATACACAATAGCAGCAGCAATTCTGCTGCAATATTTAAATTGTACTCATGTGTGTTTTTATCTATGAGCATGAGATGTATTTATCCCAGCTCAGTTAGAAGTGGTCTTATGCAGATAAGCAAACACATTTCTTTCTTTCTTTTTTTACTGCTACCAGAACTAAAGTAAAATTTTATATCAAATTTCTAAATTGTATCGATTTGTGTATGCATATTGGTGCAAGGGAGATATGTGGTAAAATACGAGGGTTAAAGTAAAAGTTCTTAAAGTTTATATTTAGAAGATGAACATATATTTAAAATAAAGTTGGCGAAAGCGTCCGCCAATGCTTTAAAATTAAATATGAAATCAAGGATTCTGTTAAAGGCTTTGATTTTTCCGTAGAATTTTTATGAATACGTTCATTGAGTTTATGAATTCTTAATAAAAATCAATGAATTTCATTCATTGAGCTTATTTTTCAGTGTTGAAAATATATTATAACAAGAGTTAAGTTTAGTTTTATACCAAAAGATTCAATTATTATTTTTTTTAATTTACTATTTTCGTCTACTGCACACACAGTGGGGTAGCTTCGAAAATTTTTGGAAATAATTATGTAACTTCTTATCGCTTGGTTGGATTTGCATGAAATTTGGTATAGACTTAGCAAAGGAGTGTACAATGTTAACTTTGAAAGAGGTACCCAACAGACTCTCGGGCATGAAACTAAGGGGGCTCAAATAAAGGTACCCCCGACATAAAAAAGTTTGTCAAATTTTGGTTCCCACAAGAATTTTTGGTTCTGACAAGATTTTCTTAAAGTTTTTGAGTTATTTATGTTTGAGTTTTTAAGTATTCTAATTTTGTATGTTCTAGGTCCAACTTTTTTTAATATATATCCTAGAATTTCCTATCGATTCTATTAGTTTTTTTTCTTTAGTAAAAGAATAAAATTATCTATTGATTAAAACACTTTTGAAGGCAGTATCTTTACCAAGTCCAAAAACAAAATATATTGAATTTGAAAATTATGACAATTTTTTGTTTTGTTAGAAAAAGTATCTACACTCTTTCTTCTCTAAAATAAAATTTTCCTTAAGAACCTATAATAATTTTATACTTTTATGAAAGTCATCTCCACAGAGATGACCTTGAAATGAAAAACATGACCAATAACTCAAGACATCAAGGTACACACCCTCCTGAATTTGACCCATTTTAAATGAAAATTTTGACTTTATTTTCTAAAATCCCAAAGCACACATAGACAAACAGAATGCAGTTTAGGAATCCCTAATATGCTGTTGAAACATTTTTTAATCAAAATCTATGGGACTTCAGCAAAATAAAGATTTTATAGTTGAAAATGTGAAAAATCCAATTTTGGGGATTTTCACTTTCTCTTTTTAGGAATTATGGTATTAATTTTACAAGAATTTTAAAGTTTCTTTCGCTTTTTTATTTTATAGGCTAAAGTCTATATTCACCGCAAATTTTGTTAAAATATCTTTACTAGCAAAGATCTTATAACTGATAAAATAATTATAGTTTCTTCAAAAACTATTTAAAAAAATTTTTTTGCTATAATTTCAAAAATCAGAACAAGTATAGACAAGATTTTTTTAATCTAAATTATATTGTTTAGCAGACATAATTATTCTTCGTTATAAAGAAAAAGATCAAAATCATTATCCTTGATAGAACCGAAGCTATATCACTTTAAAGTTGTACAAGTTCTTTAGCAATTATATTGCCTTCGTTTCCAAAAGTTGAATTTAAGATTTAACCCCTTTGGGGTAAATATCCCCTGAAAATGACAATCATAAGCTGAGCTAAAAGTACCCAAAACAGTCAGGCTGCCCAAAACAGCCTGACTCTTTTGGGCACTTTTAGCTTTCAAGTAAAATACAAATTTTCAAATAAAACTAAATTTTTTTCAGAATGTCTTCAGAAATTATTTAAAAATTTTCCAAATAAAAATTCAAAAAATGTTCAATTGATATTGCAACAACTGTATGTCATTTTAGATACCCATGAATGAAACTTCTGTTACAATATGTCACTGAATAAAAGTTAGCATGTGTTGCCACTAACATCAAGAGTTAAACAAAGAGCTGATCAATTCTCTGATACAGCTATCATCATGTCATACCATTTGTTTTAATATAAATATGCATGTCAAGCTAAACAAAATAATCTTAATTATTATTATAACGAAAATAAAAAGAGCAAATATTTCTCATGACCTTTAAAATTACTAAAAGCATACATAGGGGCATATAAAAGGATATCATGTAAGTATAAATTATAAAATTAAAGAGGTTGCATTATATATAGAAGCCTATCTTGGAAACTATTTGTCCGATTTTGTTAAAAATTATAACAAAACATTTTTAATAAAATTTACTTCAAGACTTGCTAACATTACTTCTTAATATAGTGCCCAGTTATGGAGATATTAAGCCCCTTTATTTGAAAAAAAATTACAATTTTATTACTTAATTATAATGATAAATTTGTTACCAAGTCAATGACCCCCTTATTTCGTAAATCTCTTCAATACACTTTGAAAAATTTTCCATAAAAATTTTTTAAAAATAAAAACAATTTGTATGAAAAATTTTCCGAAGTGATGTTAAGTGTTTTACAAAATAAGGCCCTGAGTTTATTTTCAAATTAAATAATGAAATATACTTTGTTTTAATAATTTTTCGCAATAATAATAATAATAATAATAATAATAATAATAATAATAATAATAATAATAATAATAATAATAATATGTAAGGAAGCTATAAAGATAGTTTTACCCAGATTTTTTTTTATATTTTTTTGAATAAAACGAGACAACTAGTTTTCGAGATATGTTTCAATAGAGTGTAACCTCTTTAATTCTACAAATCGCATAAACTGGAGTATTAAGCAAAATTAAAATTAGTTTGTGATTTAAAAAAATGCTTATGTATCTTGTAAATGAGTGTTTTGAATTTTTGCCAGTTTCGAGTTTTTATGAATAAAAAAAAAAATTGAAAAAAATTTCATATAAAAAATTTTTATATAAAATTTCAAATTTTTATCAGAAAATGGGCTTAATATCTCCATAACTATTGACCGTATTAAAAAGTAATGTTAGAAAGTCTTGAAGATCATTTTAACTTGATTTTTTTTAATATCTTTTTGAACAAAATCAGACAAGTAGTTTTCGAGATATGCTTCAATACAGAGTGTAAAGTCCCTACTTCCACAAATAGCGATTTATGACGAAAACAAAACTCAATTCGAAAAAAAAGTGGATTTGTGGCTTAATACTTATGAATAGCGTATATACGAATTGATTGAGAAACTCGGAGCCGGAAAATAGTTATTAATGTGGAAAAAATGAGTTTGTGATTTTATAAATTTGTTTATGTAACTTTTAAATGAGTATTTTGACGATTTTTTTAATAAAATCAAAATTAATGCTTTGAATTAAATAAAATATATTTTATCTGTGATAGATCTATCTTTATGATTAAGGAATAAAAATTTTAATTTTTACCATTTTTGAATTTTTATCATTTTTTTAGAAAAATTAATTTTTAAAATTTTGTGAAAAATTATTATTATTATTATTTTTTTTTTAGAAATTCGGCTTAATATCTCCATAACTATTGGCCGTACTAAAAAGTTATGTAAGAAAGTCTCGAAGATAATTTTAATTAGACTTTTTTGATATATATTTATTTTAATTAAATCATTCAATCATTTAATTAATCAAACAGCTTCTGAGATATGCTTGCAACTCCGTCTAATCGGTACGTATTTTGCAGAGAATATTAATAAATATTTCGAGAAAATATATAAAATTGTACAGGTTTAAGTTCCCTTAGTTCTATAAAAGTCTTGCTAATTTTATTTTAACAATTTGTTCATTTCTAATTCAGTTCGTTTTTTTCAAGTTTTATTATTAATTTGTATTGAATTTAAATTTAGTTGAATTAAAATTTTTTAATATTTTTTTTGAATAAAATCAAACAAGTAGTTTTCGAAGTATCGAATAAATAAGATTATATAACTTGAAGTTTCTTTAATTCTAGTCTTATTAATTTCAACAATTTGTTCAGTTCTAGTTTATTTCAAGTTTTGTTATTATTTTTTATTCAATTTAAATTCAATTTTAGTTTAGTTCTAGATCAGTTCTAGTTATTACTATTGCTCTAGTTATGTTATTGTTCATTTATAACTTAGTTTCAGTTTAGTTTTAGTTCAGCTTTAGGTCAATTCTAGTTCAGTTTTAATTCAGTTTTGGTTCAGTTCTAGTTTTAGTTCAGATCAAGTTCTAGTTCAGTTCCAGATTTTTTTATTTAAATTTCATTATTATTTTTTATTCAATTTAAGTTCAGTTTTAGTTAAGTTTTAGTTATACTTCAGTTATAGTTTATCTCTATTTTAGTTTCAGTTCAGCTTTCGGTCAGTTCTAGTTCAGTTCTAACTCTGTTCTAGTTCAGTTTTAACTCTGTACTAGTTCCGTTTTAGTTGAATTCTAGTTCTAGTTCATTTCTTGTTCAGTTTTAATTAAGTTTTAGTTTAGTTTTAGTTCAGCTTTAGTTCAGTTCTAGTTCAGCTCCAGTTTTGTTCTTAACATACATAATATTCAATAATTTGGAAACTGTGTTTTCACTGAGTTTTCATAATTTTTTTAATTATTCGATAATTTAGCAAAGATCTCAGAAATAATCACTAATTATAAAATTGTGGACTATTTTTGAAAACATATTCTGTGGAGAGTTGATAGTTGCTTCAGTCAATTTTTTGGAACAGTGTACACATACTTTGGGACACCTTTTTTGTGCTCTTGAGCTTTTCACAAGATCTCCATATCTCTCAACTGGTCTAAGCTATGGGCAATTTTGAAAATTGACCTCTTTTGGTACTAAAACTATGATATTGATTTGGTACCACTCCAGAGCTTTCTTACCATAGTGACATGATACCAAATGGGTCGAAAAATATTCGGACATGTTGTGCTTTCTTAAGAAAAGTAGAAGTCTTTTTTGCAAATATCCCTTTATGTATATTTTGGTATTTACAGTTCCGAATGTATCAAATGATTTTCCTGATTTTTGCCGCAACTGCAAAAAACTTGTCATAACATGAATTTTGTGGAAATTTTTGCTGCTTTTGGGTCTTAAACTTATCTCCAACATTGCTTCGAGCATTAGCAATAAACATTTTTGAGACACCAGCTGCGTAGATTTGGCCAGTACCTACGTTTCTTCGTTAATTATACAGCTTGAGTATTTTTGTATGAAATTGGGTTTTAAATTCCGAGTCCTATTTTTGGCTAGTATTTTTTTCAGATTTCCAGTTTGAAATTTTTTACAATTCATATGCTATCAACTTTCCCATTAGCACAAAATAGTCGAAGCACTGAGAAAACTCAGCTGATTTTCTACCAGATGTGTTTGGAGTTCATTTCAATATGCCTAGCATTTTCTGGCCTTCCCAATATCACATGGTCCTTTTTTCTTAACGAATTAGGTTTCATCTTAATACTCAAATTCTTCCAATACTGTTTATTAATATTATAAACGATTTTCGGGTGACATTTAACTCTGTGGCCAATTATTTGTAAGACCTATTTGGATTTTTTTTTTAATTTTTTAATAACTTGTAGGATTTAAATCTTTTTCATCATTTATTTTGATGAAAATAAGGACAAGTTAACATGGTTGTTATCAAAAAGTACTTTTCCATGATAACTAAATAAAAAAAAATAATATTGATTCCGAAAAAAGTTATGAGGCAAAATGTGTATTAAGATTTTTTCGATCTCACTTCTTAGTCCTGTTTTGGTTCGGTTCTAGTTTAGTTCCAATTCAGTAGTCAAAAATTATGTTCGCAAAAATGTCACATCTGTTACTTAAAATGCACTGCAAATGGGAAACAAAATTAAACCTGAAAAATAGTTAAAAGTGTTATTTATCTGTTGACTGTCGACAAGATAACAATAAAATACCCTTAAAATATTCCACCCTGAAAAGTATTTTTTCTCTTCTTTTCCAACATTAAATATTTCCTTTGTTTTTTTGTTTCAATTTCATTTTCAACTCGGAAACTATTTGCTAGATAATTATCTATATCCGTTAAATTGTTTCCTTTCATAAACAAATCAGTCAATTACTATTTATACTTTTTTTTGCATTACATTTTTATCAGATAGAATTTCTTTTCTTTTTTTTTATCAAATAACGAATTCAGTTGTCAACACTTTAACAAAACCGCAACATGCTACACGATATACCAAAAAAAAAAAAAAGGTGAATAAATAAAAACCATTCTAAGGGGGTGCATTTTGAATGAAATAAAGAATAAAACCATAAAAAAAGAATTCACTTACGCGTAACGTTAAGTAGAGAGAAAAAATATATAGAAATAAAAAACGCAAATATCTCCCCTCTTTGAAGAGGTAATAAAAAGCGACATCAAAATACATTAAAAAAGCCGGAAATTATCTATAGATTTTAATCATAAAATATCATCTATAAACATATAGACAAACAAATATATGGTAAAAAAAAGAGAAGAAAAAAATGACTAAAAGAAACTAAATAAAATGTTTAGCCAGATGAATGAATGTATGGATGGATGAATGGATGAGAATTATGAGGTTTATTGCCATAAATTACCAAATAAAAGCCCTGTTAATAATAAAAGCTAAATCATCAGCAACATCATTATTACAACATTACTGTTGTTTGTTAATAAAAAAAAACAGCACAATAAAAATCATTATTATGTTTTTATTATTATTTTTTTTAATAATTTTTTTTTATGCAAAATTTTTATGTTTTACAAAAAACATGTTTTTAATTAAACGTTTTCCTTTGTGTCGTCAAAAATATGAAAAAAATTATAAAAAAAAGAAATGTTTAACAAAGAGGTTCCTTCTTTTTTTTTTCTTACTTTATCATTTTGTTTGTTTAATTTTAACGCAAGCTGTGTAATATGAAGAAGAACAGCTTCAATTATTCCCTACCTACTCAATTGATTCATCATCATTATCATCATCATCATGATGGTTTCATCAAAAGTCTTCTATTCACATACATATACAAATTATGTTGTTTGACATTTTTTTTTTATAAAAAAACTCATGTATATTTAAAATACATACTCATTACAAATTCTTCAAACAGACATCAACGTTAGTTAAACTTATGTTTGTTAAAGTGATGAAGGCTTAACAGAAGAAGTATTAAACTTTTTGTAGTTGGGAAAAAATTAATAAGATTAGAGAGATAAAATCAATATGTCACATTGTAAATGGGATGTTCTAAAAGTTAAAAGAAAATTTTGGGACCTTAAATATTCTTTCTATATTAAAGAAACCAGAGTTTAATTTAATAATGATGATGATTTAATAATGGTCCTTCGAACCAAGAATATTCTACAATACCCAGTAGAGCAGAATCGATTTATTTTGTAAATAAACCTGTAACTTCAGAGCGGCTAATTGAATTTACGTGATATTTGGTATAGGTATAGCTAAAGAGCATAAAATATTAAGTTTGGAAGATGAATCTAACAGATCTTTCAGGTGCGGAGCTAAAGGGAAGGTCAAAGTATGTTATGTCAAAGATAACCTATTTTGATCTGCAATTTTTATTCGTTTCCAAATCTTTATTTTTATTTTTTATACTTTATTGTAGGCTCTGATAAAAAGTACAAAAAACTTGCTTGCGTATCTTATTAATTAATATCTTCAAACGGATTTTTAAATACCTCAATTTTGCATGTTCTGGGTCCAGTTTGTTTTTCATATTAAGTATTTCCAATAGATTTAATTTGATATTTCTATAATTAGTGAACAAAATAATCTATTGAACCAAAAAAATGTAAGTCAATTTATTTGCCACCTAGCAAAAACTTTGCTTTCCTGGTTAGTTAGCAGGTATAATTGGAAATAAAAATAAACTACTTATTTTTTATCTCAACAACAAGTTATTTTTGTTCGAGTTGTCCATGAATTCTAGTAGTTATTTTTAGACTTTAGTGATACTAAAAAATATGTA
>MINK01021095.1:0-10138 GCA_001735545.1 Phormia regina
GAACTTTTAGCGATAAAGTAATTTAGCAAATGAAGTAATGCAGTGTATTTAATATTTGTGCCTTTAGTGTGAGATATATTTTTTGGGGGAAAATAAATATTATTAGACTTTCAGAAATAATTTAACAACACATAAGTACTTTTTTTTGGTTACATTGATTAGGGCGAACTATTTCTTAAATCAAATAGCAAAGGCTTGCTGAAGACTGAACAAAGCCATATTATGAAGTACTTACGATTACAGATCGACTTCATCTTGTGAGTTCTATAATAAAAACAAAGAACGCGATTGATAATTTTGACCAAATATGCAGTGAAATATCTCACTAAATCAAGACTTATCGGCGCTTCTTTACATGTTCTGCATCAATCTCAAGATAAAAATATGCTAAAAACAATTCAAGAACAATTTTTTATAAAATATCTTTAGAAACTGCATAAGGATCTAATTTAGCGACACCCCATATAACAACCAAGCATCGCAAAAACTTCGAAAAAATTTCTTATATCCAGGTAAATTTTTAACAATAGTGTAAATTGTAGAAATAGGAAATAAAATTTGCAGCTTCTGTGGCAAAAAAAAAACTGAACTATTAAAGGATACTGTAAAAAATATTTTCAATAAAATTTAGTGTTAGTCGTTTCGACTAACGAAGCCCTCAAAAGGGTAAAAATATCGAAGCCCTTCCAGGGTTAATTATGGGGTACTGCCAGCACTAATATTATACAGAGGGCAAAATTGAAAATTCTTAACACTTTATGTCCATCGGGACATAATGATACCGCTGGTAAATGAAATATTTAAAAAGTAAAAAAAAAAGTAAAGTAGTACTTTAGAAACATTTGTAATCGGACTTAATATATAGAAGTTATGATATATTAAAACTTTTACATATTCGAGTACATAGATATAACAGATGATTTATCTGAAAGTCTAGATCAAATGATTTGAGTTTGGCCCCTCTGTTCCAGTTTGAAGATTTGTCATCATTAATATTTCGAATAACTCCTCCATAGTTTCCGACCATTTCCAATTCAAATCCGTGAAAGATTCGAGTATGATATGAATTTATATTCCAAAATTCTATGTAGCATTTCATAATTATCACCCTGTAATCATACCAACAACCAACCACTTATACATACATAAGTTTGTATAAGTATTACTAATATTTGTATACAGTATCCACCAACCATTCTTGGGCCCTCATTCTCATATGCATCGTCATAAATTATAAAATTTTATTTTGTGTTCAAAATTAATGACACCATTCGACGATTCTTTTTTTTACTCAGCCTCTTTCTACACTCTCTCTCTCGCTGGACCATTTAAGAATCTTGAATTTTTGTTAACTTGGTTTTCATTGTTGCTGTTGTTGTTGTTGTCATTCATTGTTGGTCTTGTTAGCTTTTGTTGTTTTACGTGTAAGTAATTATTAGTTCTTTCTCATTGTAGTTGTTGTTATATTTTATAATAAAATTTTTGTTATTGTTGGTGTTGTTGTTGTTGGTTCGTTTCATTATTTTGTTTTGTTGTGTCGTTATTATTAATGGTCATATTAAACTGGATTAGCCAGATACATTTAAAACTCATACGTTTCAAGATACTTGTACTTTTATTTATTCTGTAGTTGGTTTGAGTTGGTTATTTGTAGTTCTTGTTGTTGTTATTATTTTTTAGTTAATTTTTTGTATATCTTGTTGAATTCATAATCATCGTCATCAATGTGGTCAACGTCATACAAATAGTATATGGACTTATTTTACATATTTAAACTATTTTTATACCTGTAAACATTTATAGCTTTTTGATATATATTTCAACTACAACAATAGCAAGAAACAATAATAAATAAAAAGAATCTTAAGAATTTGTTTTTGTAGTAAGTATGTATGTCTGTATGTAAATAAATCACAATAGAAAATTAAATGATTTTTATGTTGTTTTATATTTATTATTATCTTTTATTTTATAAATGAGTTTATTATTTTATTTATTCTATTTTGTAGTTTAATGTNNTTTGAGATCCTTTTGTATTATCTAAACGCCCCGAATTATAAAAAATTGTAAAAGAAAATGAAAAAATAAAAAAAAACTTTAGTTTGTTTAGATCTTTAATTTGGTTTTGAATTTTACACTTAATATTAAGCCCAAAAAAAAAAAAAAATCGTATTCGTCTGAAAGAAAAATTTAATTTTGTATTTAACAGCATTTTACGTTAAAATTACATTTAATAATACAATTACTTTTTGAACTAAAATTGCGTTTTACATTTAATTTTTACTTTGATTTAAAACTACATTTTACGTAAAAAATATATTTAACACTAAAATTATAGTTTACCCTCTATTACATTTTCACCATTATTTATTCACTCAAAGTTCACTATTTTTGTTCTAAAATTATACTTTTATACTAAAATTACGACTTCATTTTAAAATAAAATTTTACACTAAACTAATATTTTGTACTTAAGTTAGCTTTTATATTAATGCAAAATTACATTTACATAATATTACATATTACACTAAAATTACATTTTACACTTAAAATTCATTTTACACCAAAATTACATTTTGCACTAAAATTACTTTGTACTTAATGCTATTAAATTAGATTTTTACATCAAATGGTATTTTTCAAACTTTGCATAATATTTTATATTTAGATTTTTTATAACAAAATTTTATATACAAATCATATTTCTAAATTAAAATTACATTTATAATATATTACACAGTTGATTTTTACAACAGCATTATATAATTCTATTCTATAATTGTATTTTTATATTAAAATTAAGTTTTGCATAAATTTTGTTAAATTTATAGTTTTAAACGAAATTATTTATATTTTTAAACTAAAACTTGTGTTTTATATTAAGAATATAATTTATTTTTTTATTAATTTTACATTTTTACACTAAAATTACATATTTACACTATATTATAATTTTTCAATATTTTAATTATAAAATCTCTGTACAACAAAAATTACATTCATACATACATTCATTTTACATTATATTTTTATACAAAATTCACACTTTATCATGGAAGTTGTGTAAAAGAAACTGAAATTTAAGTTTTTTTAAAATTTAGTTTGAGAAAGAATATTCAGACTAATTTTAACAAAACATATATCTTTTCTACTCACTCATTCTCGCTCTCCCTGTGGATAACAATTCGAAAAACAATATTGTTTTAAATATCTTACAACTTTGAACAAGAAATGTCACACTTTCATAAAATTAGGTCGATCTTATCATCCACATAAAGACCTACAAACATGTCTAAATAATATTGACCCTCTTCTTTGTACCAGGAACACAACTAACCAATTTCAAACAATCTAACCGGAACGAAATTAAAATTTATAATCTGTTATTTGAAATTTTTAAAGGAACATTAAAATTAGGAAACGAGAAGTGAAAAAAAGGTAAAACGAAACAAAAAAGTTGTCACCTCTTTGCAAGTAATAACCATAAAATTAGGGATTCAAATCACTCTAACGAAAATTATTTTCAAAATTAAAAAATACTCTCACACACACACACACATATATTTCTTCTAAAAGGATCCTGAAAAATTAGTTTACAAATAAAACAATTTAATTAAAAAAAAAAACACACTCACACACAAACAAATATAAACACAGAAAAAGTTTGAAAAAACAGCATGTTTACCAAGAAGTGGTTACCAAGACCAAAAAACACACAACACACAATTTATTTCTAAAGATTCAACTACAACAAGAACAACCAACCAACAATATACAAAAACACTAGCCAGCTACACAGGTAGAGTTACTTAAATTAGTGACCAGTTGAGTTATTTGTTGAAGGTGGTTTTTAAGGCCAACCAAGTCAAAAAGTAAACACCTCCTCAATGTGACTTCACACACAAATATTTTTCTATTTTATTTAATTTTGTTGTTTTAATTTTAATTTATTTACAAGAAGTTAGAGGAAAATTAAAAAGAAGTTGAAGTAATAAGGGTCAGCAGCAGCAGCAGCAACAGTTTGTAAAGTAATTAAGTTAAAAAATAAAACAACACGCATTTTTAGATATTTTTATTATTATTTATTACTGTTGTTGTATCTTTTCTTCAAATTTTCTTCGAAATAAACAAAATAATTTACGATTTTGTGAGAAAAAAATTGGAAAATAATGAATTATTTCTTCTTTTATGCAAAACATTCATTTTAGCCTACAATTAAAATTAACTTAACAATCGAAAGGCAAAAAGATTTAAAGGTGAATAAAAATTTAGAAAAAAAAGTGTTAAGATTTTGGTTAATTAGTTTAGTTGAAAATGCATTAAATCGAATTTATGGAAAATACAATGAACAATTTCTTTAAAATTAAAATTCAACGAACAAATTCTTTAAACACAAAATTAAATAAATATTTTGTATATAAAATTCAATGAAAATTTTCTATAAAAATAAAATTAAAAATTTTTCAATCAAAAGGATTTCTTTTTAAATTTTCTATGTAAAAACAAATATTTTCTATATAAAGAGAAAATTTATCGAATATTTTTTATTAAAAATAAAAATTAAAATTAAAAATTAGATACATTTTTATGTTTTTCTATTAAAAAGAAATAATTTATTGAATATTTTCTATTAAAAATAAAGAAATTTATCTAAATTTTTCTATTAAAAAAGAGAAATTTATTGAAAATTTTCTATTAAAAAAAGGAAGGAAAATTTTTAAATTTATCGAAAATTGTTTATTAAAAAATGAGAGGAAATTTATCGAAAATATTCTTTTAAAAAATGAGGGAAAATTTATTGAAAATTTTCTATCAAAAAAGAGAGAACATGTAGCGAAAATGTTCTTTAAAAAATATTTATCGAGAAATTTCAATTAAAAAAGAAAAAAATTATCGAAAATTTTCTAAAAAGAAACAGAACATTTATCGAAAATTTCTTTAAAAAAAAATAACAAAAATTTTCTAAAAATTTTTGAACAAGAAGAAAGTTGTCACTCTTATTTATAAAAGGATCTGATTGAAAAAGTACCATTAGAAGAACAAAAGAGTACCACAAAGTCCCTATTTATGAATTCTTATAAACTAAAGACCACATATTCCTAATTTCATTATTCTAGGTTCATAACTGTAGAAAATTCAAAAAGTACCATTAGAACAACGAAAAAGTGCCAAAAAGTCCCTCTTTGTGAATTAATTCCAACATCGGACCATGCGTATTTAATTTCATATTTCTATGTCAAATATTACAGAAAATTCAAAAGATACCATTAGAAGAACAAAAGGTCCCTGCTCTTGAATTCTTACTCATAGGACCATATATCTTTAAGTACCACGAATTCCACTCTTGTGAATTCTTTTCCACATAGGACTACATTTACATAATCTTATGTTTCTAAGTTTAATATAATTGAAAATTCATTATTAAGTTTGAATAAAATGTAATTTCCTGCATTTATTCCCTTTCTAGTACTTTTTTCTCACCCATCGAAGTATCAAAAATTACATTCCAATAAATTTCTAAATTGTAGTAGTATCCCATATTAATATCCTCATAAGAATATTTCAATAAATATAAAAAAATGTTTTATGAAAAAAGTACCAAAAAAGGCACGATGTTACCCCTTAAACGATTGAATTTCTAAAAAGTACCGAATTAGTATTTCTCATTTTTCGATAAGTTATGAATACGACATAAAATTTATATGTATGTTCATTAGTTTCAAAGATACATATGGTGCCAAAAAAGTACCAAAATACAGGTTTACCCGTTTTCTCCCTAAAACGGCCGATTTTCAAAAAAATACCAGACACCTGTCCAATTATTTTTTAAATGAATAACTACAACTATGGAAACATTCGAATTTCCAAAAATCCCATCTATATATACTAGGGTATCCAATTGTTCGGGGTTTCATATTATTCGGTTTATATGACAAATAATTATTCGAGGTTTTAAGTTTATCGGTTAATAACCGATTAATGCCAAATTATTCGATTAATCGAATTGTTTTTGTAGTATAAATTAGATATATAAATAATCCTATTTATAAAATTTAATATATTGAAATAGTTATTTAGAGACTTAATAAAGATATTTGTTTCAGAAAATTGGACTTTATGCATAATACTATAAATGTTATTCAAATTAAAGTTTAATAAATCAGTATTTTTAATATAACTTTTCATATTGTCTGTATCAGAATTATACCTTGTTATAAATATATTTTAATGTTCATAGCCAATAAATGTTCCATTTTTGATACCTATTTAGTAATAAGAAAGTCATGAATAGTGAAATTATCTTTCATTGCCACTCTTATTGCTACCTTCAACACACTTTGAAAAAATGTCCATACAAATTTTTAAAAAACAAAAACAATTTACATGAAAAATTTTTAAAGTGTGTTTTACAAAATAAAGCCCTGTGAATGTGAAATAATACTTTGGAAGAAAAAGTCTATTGTATTTATTTATTTATTTATTTATTTATTTATTTCAATTAAAATTAAAAAATAGATTAAATTGTAACACCATATAACTAGATTACGGTTAATCGGTTGTTCGACACAAATTATTCGGTTTATTTGTTATTCGAAAATTGACAGTTTTCAATTATTCGAACAGTTAATCGATCAAAATTAATCGGATAACCGAAAGGCGGTTAATCGATTGAATACCCTAATATATACCTATATTTATGTTCACCATAAATCACGATCACCCCTAAAACTCACCAATTTTCAAGATTATAAAAATGAATATTTTCTATTTACAAAAATTAAACAAAATACATGTTTGTACTCGTATAGCATATTGTCAGTCACTTTTTGATTCCAAGTAGGCTAGAGGCGGAAAAGTCAAACATTGATTGTCATTAAACATTAGCTAAATAATGTCTTAATATTGGTATATCTATATATCTGTGTGTGTGTGTGGAATGGTAAAAAGGCATATTTGTCCAACATCTTGACTTCATTATAAATACAGGTAAAACTTTGTATATGTCCTTTAGCAATACTACGAATAATCCATGTCATAAATTAAGAAAGAAAAAAAAAACTTTTATGATCGTAACACGCCTTTTTATTCTACACACACACATACATACAAACACCCACACTGAAGGTCATTTAGTGAATTCCTGTAAATTGTTTATTGTATCTAGAGGTGAGTGCGAATGTGTTGTGTGTTGCAATTTTCCAAGAAATAAATAGTATAAAACGGAAAAAGGATGCTTTTCCAGGATGCAATACAAGACATTATAATAAAACATATATATCTATGTAGTTGCCCTGGTCATAAATGTTCTTCCACGCATATCCGTTGACTATTGTTGCTGTTAATTTGTAAAAATTCCTTTTAAAAACTAACGAAAAGACATGAATTTTATGACATGCAAATAATTTCAAATAAATTCTTGACCTTGTCACGTTTTATGTTGAAAAGTTTTATTTTCTTTTTGTTTATAAAAATTTTAAAATTTTTCTTTAAATATTTAGGTTTAAGAGGATTTTATTTTTGACTTAAATCAACATATGACAGCGAAATTTGTCATTTGTTTACGTTTTTAGGAAAATATATATTAATTAGTTTAAAAATGTATCCATTAACCTTGATGTTAATATTTAAAGTCTTATGACAAATTAATTTTAAGAAATTTATTGAATAAGTATATGAATATGAAATTGTTTTCTTTTTTTATTTTGATCTTGAAAGAAAAAAAAAATTTTAATTTTTACTGTAAAATTATCTCTCAAGAATTTATACATTTTTGTTAATATTTTAATGAAAATTTTTAATGATAAATCTTGAGCAAAAGAGTAAATATTTACGGAATATGTTAATCATGTTTTACTAATATAATTTAGATTATGAAGTTATAAAAAAATTTCAAATATTTAAAAAAAAAAGAACTAATTGAGTAAATATAACACATTTAATACAATATTTTTATCTTTAAGATTAATTTTATAAAATTATATGTTATTTCCAAAAATTTTAATGAAAAATCTGGAAATTTCAAATATTTGACATATGACCTCTAATGAAAAAATATAAATATTGATGGATTTTAATAAAAAATTTGTGCAAATATGATATAGATTATAAATTAAAGTATAAGTTTAAAGTATATAGTAAACAATTTAAAGAATTTAAAAAGTTGTTCTATGACCTCTTGTAAAAATATTTAAATATCGAAAATTTTTTATTGATTTTAACAAAATATTGGACATATTTATCTTACATATGCAATTTAAATCATTAAAATCTTTTAAAAACTTTTGGAGATTTTTAAGTTTAAAGTTAAACACTTTTGCAATATTTGTGACTTTTTAGAAAATGAAATTCGTGATTAAATTCGCAAATTTTTAAAAAATCAAAAAAATAAAAATAGAGATATATAAATGGCTTCTTCATAGGGTATGGGTATGCAAAAAATTAGCAAAATCAGAAGTCATAGAAAATATTTTTGGGCGTTCTCTCGTGGAATTGACGATATATATATTTTTTTAATATTTTAGTATAAAGTCTAAAATAAAAAAAAAGTTGACATATAACCTCTTGTTAAAATATTTAAATATTGACGAATTTTGATAAAAAATATGATTTAAATCATAAAATTATAAATTATTCTTTACAATTTTAATTAAAAATATATCAAATTCGTAGGGTTGACCTATGACCCCTTTTGAGAAAGTGTTAATATTAATTGATTTTAATAAGATTTTTTTATTAAAATGAGTTAGATAAATAGATATTTTACATTATTTCTTATATTTTAACTGAAAATTCAAAATATATAATAGAAGATGATCTATGACTTCGTTTGAAAATAATTTTCTTTGAACGAAAATAAAGTGAAAAAAGAAATATTTATTAAAAAAAAATATATATATATATTAACTCATGTTTCCAAACACATATTGTTATTTCTTTTTTATTTTGGGTTTCTTACAATTGCTTAAATGGCCAATTAAATTTTAAACTCAGCATCTATGCTTAAAGTAGTTGCGACAAATCTTTTTTTTTCAACTCAAACAATAAAGAACAAAAACCTTACTGTTAATACATTTTTAAATAGAAAGGAATGTTATTTTATTTTTGTTTTATTTTCATAAAAATTCCTTTAGCAATTAACCAGAGTAGTCGTTGAAATATGTTTATAAAGTTGTATATGCCTCACATGCTGTTGTAATTACACACCCGAAAAGTGTCAAACGAAAACCCGGCTTTACAAAGAATTGCCCACCATGCGACAATTCACTTTTTCATTTTCTTAAACGCAACAAGAAATCTCTTTAAAACAAAATGAGTAACTACTCAATTATATTGACCATACAAATCAAATCTGTCAAATTGTCTACAAGTCTAAATACAACAACAACAACGACAATGACAGCAATTATAAAAAATAAAAATTAACTATTTCTTGGGTAAAAATAGTTTTTGTTTGTGTTTTTGACGCCTGTTGCGTTTTGGTACGTACCACAATGTAATGCAACTAAACAACAACCCGATAAAAACAAAAAACCAAACAAACAAACGAACGAACGATCGATCGAACGATAGACTCGATAGAGCGACCAACCAACTAACCATACAACAACATTTTTTGCGAATAAAATAATAAAATATATTCAATAATTGAAAACAGACAAACAAATGCAACTCATTTCAAAACTTGTAAATATACTTTTAAAAAAAGTCAGTCAAAGAGTGATATAGAGAGAGAGCGAGAGAGTAGAGACAAGAAATGAAATTCGAAAAAAAAGCGTAAAACAAAATATTGTTTATATTTGTAAGTGAGGCGTGTCACGAGCGCTGCAAGCAATTTTTAACAAAAACAACAGTATTCTGGCCAATTCAACAGCAAGAAGCACTTGCCACACGCTGGGTAAAATCTTTAAGGCTCATTTTCAGGAAAAAAAAAAAACTAAAACAAAAACAAAGATTAGCCACTTTTTAGTAACACTATTTGTTTGTATGAAGGATAGTGAAATTAAACAAACGAAACATTTAAGTACTTATTTAGCTATAAAGTACTTTAGTACTTATGCAGTTTTTTTTTAATATTATTAATTTGTTCATATTTAAAGAATTTAATTTAACACAAATTTTATGTTGTGAATTTATCTAA
>MINK01021096.1:0-10548 GCA_001735545.1 Phormia regina
CAATAATTTAAAATAAACAAATTATATATTTTAGTAGACCTGTAGAAGGCTTTCTGTAGGCCTGTTTGCAGTTTTCAATAAATAGAAAAGGTGTGTATCGGGTCGCGAATGTGTAAGGCCTACCTCCCAATGACATCGCGTGTAAAAATGAAATGAACATGGAATACAGGGAGAAGGTCTTCTGGACATAAAAAAGGCCTTCTAGAAGAACTCTTTACCCCTTCTTTTTACCACTGGGTTTATATAAATAAGACACGTTCGCGAACTAATTAAGTTATTAAATTCCTCTTTTTTAAAATGTTTTCGTATAACATTTAAAAACTACACTTAAACAACATTCACATCATTTATTATCATTAACACACATTTACTCACGCACGTACGCATAGGCCATACATCGATTAATAATCATATATACACACATACAAAAATAAAACACATACATACATTTGCTTATTTTGCTTGCAACAATTGTAGGTGTACGTTATGAACAGGGTGGTGTAGGTACTGGATTTAAACACGTTGAAACCAATGCCCAAGGCGAAAAACGTCTCTTCCAAGTAAAGGGTAAACGTAATGTACGTGTACGTCAAGTTAACTTGTCGGTATCATCAATGAACAAGGGTGATTGTTTCATTTTGGATGCTGGTAATGATATTTACGTATATGTGGGTGCTCAAGCAAAACGTGTGGAAAAATTAAAAGCCATCAGTGCAGCAAATCAAATCAGAGATCAAGATCATAATGGCAGAGCTAGAGTGCAAATAATTGGTAAGTTGAAAATATGAAAATAGTTTAAGAGGAATGTAGTGTATGATGGAGATTTTAACGTGATTTTCTTTTATTTCATTTGTAAAACAGATGAATTTAGCACTGATATGGATAAGCAAAACTTCTTTAATGTCTTGGGCTCTGGTTCACCTAGTCAGGTGCCTGAAGAATCTGCTGCTGAAGAAGATGCTGCCTTTGAAACAGCTGATGCTAATTCTGTGACTTTATACAAGGTTACTGATAGTTCGGGAAGCTTGAAAGTTGAACCCATTTCCCAGAAACCTTTACGTCAAGAAATGTTGGATACACGTGATTGCTTTGTTTTGGATACTGGTTCAGGTATTTATGTTTGGGTGGGTCGTGGTGCTACTCCCAAAGAAAAGGCTGATTCTATGGCTAAAGCTCAAGAATTTTTGCGCACCAAGAAATATCCAGCCTGGACTCAAATTCATCGTATTGTTGAGGGTGCTGAATCGGCTCCCTTTAAACAATACTTTGCCACTTGGCGTGATGCTGGCATGTCTCATACTCGTCTAGTACGTTCAGCTTTGGGCTACGATACCGACGATTCCGAAATTGAAATTGATGATGTTGATTCCATTTTGAAAAATCTTAAAGAACGTGGTGGTCGTGCTATTGGTTTTATGCCCGATAATGGCCAAAATGCCATTGAGGAATTTACACAATATTACACTAGCTCTGGCAGTAATGAAGTTATACGCAATACCTTGGAATATAAGGAAAATATGCCTTTATTAGGTTATTCAGCTTATGTTATTACCTATAAGTTTGAATCAAAACATGGTGATGCTGGTACTTTGGTTTATGTCTGGGAAGGTCTTAAATCCAGTTATGATGCTCGTGAACGTGCTTTTGAAGATGCTATGTCATTGGCTAGCGAACAAAATGCTATTTTAATTCGCACTGTTCAAAATAATGAACCAAGACACTTCCTTAAAATGTTCAAGGGTAAACTGTTGACTTTGGTCACATCAACTCCAACAGAACCTCAATTGTTCCACATTCGTGGTACCGATGAAACAAATGTACATGCCTATGAAGTTAAGCCAGATTCGTCATCATTGTCATCTTCGGATGTATTTGCTTTGGTTACAAATCGTGATAATAAAATCTATATTTGGATTGGTTTGGTAAGTCGTTTTAAGGAAATTAAAATTTACAAAAAATTACATAATGCCTTTCATTAATTTTTTTAGGGTGCTTCTGATTTTGAAAAGCAAATGGGCTTGGAACGTTTCGGTCAATATTGGCCTGATGTTGATGCTGAAATTGTTGAAGAGGGAGCTGAACCCGATGCTTTCTGGGAAGATTTGAATGGTGAAGGTATCTATGATCGCAGCATGTCCGAAAAGGGTGCTCCTATTTTGGAACCTCGTCTCTTCCACTGTCGCTTAGTGGGTAATCGCATCAAGGTTGAAGAAGTCAATCACTTTGAACAAGCCGATTTGGATATAGATGATGTTATGCTTATGGATGCTGGAGATGAAATTTATATGTGGGTTGGCTCTGGTGCTACAGCTGATGAAAATGGCAAAATTTTGGATATGGCCAAGGTATTAGATAAATTGTTACTAAAATCTTTGTAAAAAATTAAATTTTGTTTAATTTAATTTTTTTTTAGAAATACATTAAATCTGAACCCACCGATCGTACTATTGACACTGTTAGTGTTATTCGTATTACACAAGATCATGAACCTCGTTCCTTCAAACGTATGTTCCCTACCTGGGAGGAGGGTTATTGGCAGGTTAGTAGAAAATTCTCAAAAAATTCTATGCATCTATTTTAAATTACTCTTTATGGATGTTATATAATTAGCTTTTTGTTGTTATACTATATACATACACATACATATATCATTGTTTTGTAGTTTTTTGTTACTTTGAATTTGTGTCTATTTCTATCCATTAAAAATAGTATTAATTTCATTTATTATAACAATTAATTTAATTCATTTTACATTTTATATTGTATTTGTTCTTGTATGTTATTTTGTGACTAATTTAATAAATAAATATTTGCTCATAATTCTATTAATAAACTAAATATTATTGATATTGTAATTTAATTATTAGCTGTGATTAATGTGAAAAAAAAAACGATTGTAATTAATAACTTAATTAGTAGTTAGACTAATTTAGTAGTGATTCAATTATGTGGTTAAAACGTCTGTTATCAATTTAATGCAACTAGTAGAGGATTATTATAAAAGTTATAATTATGCCGGTTTTAGTGTGATGTTTTTACTATAACAGAATATTAATCTAAAGTCATCTCAAAATATACAAATCAAATAACAATTACTAGATGAATTGATTGAATCATGTCAGTCCTTTTGTCCGTTCAAATAAACTTTGTAATCAAACTATAGGGTGAAATTTTAATAGTTTTCTTCAAGTTAAAAACAAACTTAAAAAAAAACCGCACCAAAAATTAAGATAAAATTGTCTTTTGTCTAAATGTATCGTCGTTCTAAGGGAGAGAGATTGAGTGCAACTGAAAAAATATCTCACAATTTAACTGTGATTTGACTCTGCTTAAAAAAAGTCTATACAGTCTTATATATTTGTTCGGCAGTCCACAGTGGAGCCAAGAGCAAAATAAATGGTAATAAGTCTGGCACTTGGAAACCACAGAACCGATTTTGATGAAACTTGGAACATCGATAGAAGAGGTGGTCGCCCCTACAGTGGTTTATAACTTTAACAAAAATTAACCGATTTGAAATATTTTTACACTTTTGAACACTCCTAAGCAAGACAAGGAAAAATATGCCTATTGTGCTGAATTTTTGAAAGAAATTTAAGTTAAAAAAAATAAATTTCTTATTTTTCGCCATAACTTTTTTGCGATTTTGCCCTATAACTTTTAAAATAATAGTACTAAAATTTGTTTTAAAAATACATTGAAATTCTCCTCATTTTTATACCCTACATCACCAAAGGTGGTTGGGGTATTATGTGTTTCTGCAAATATTGTAACGCAGAGAAAAAATTTTCCTACACCCACCTTAAAGTATACCGTTCGACTCAGAATCACTTTTTGAGTCGATTTTTCAAAATCGAAATTTCAAAGCAGGTGCCAAAAATTGCAATTTTTGCAAAAAAGTGACTTTGTATAAGTTCAATATTTTTTGACATTTTCTGAAAGAGTGGACCCCAAAAAAGGTGTAAGTGTAATGTTTAAAAGTTCTAAACGTTCATCCTACATCCAGCAGTGGTCTAAAATGATCAATTATGGATGAGAAGTTGAAATTTTTGAGTCTGTAAAAAAAATTGGTTGTTGATTTTGGTACTTCTGTGAATTAAACTATATAGATCAATAAGTTTTTAAAGGTTTTGCAAAAAATTATTACAGCCTACTAGTAAACGTAGTCACATGAGGCGATTTTCCGAAAATACCCATATTTTCAATAATAACAATTTTGACTGCTAAAAATATATAGTAAAATTATATATATTTTTCTGATTTTTACATTTATCAATTCTTCAAAAAATATTTTATATTACGTGAAAAAATATGTCAATAACTATAAGCTTTTAGAAATTATTCAGTCTCAAATTTTTGAAATAAGTACATATTAACATAATTTGCAATTGTTCGTATTGTTTCAAGAAAAGTGTACTAAACATTTTAAAATAGCAAAATGCATTATACATAGTTTTAAAGAAGACATAATTTCCTTCCAAGTGATGTATAATATCACTATTTTGTGTTTGCAACGTTTCTGGTAAATAAATTTGAAATTAACAAAGAGTTGCAAATTGTAAAATCTTTCGTTTTTTCATGAAAATGAAAAAATTGGTAATACACTGCCTTATCGCACTGCATTACCAATAACAAAAGGCACAATGAAGATTTTGCTATTTCTAGGATTTTGGTAATTTTAAATTTATTTACACGATTTTAAAGGAAATTGCGTCTTTTTTAAAATCATGTAAAATAAATTTGACTATTTTAAAATCAAAGTTTCATCCAAATCGGTTCAGTGGTTTCAAAGTTCCTGACTTAATACCAACTATATTGTAAACTCTGGGAAAAATGTTCTTGACCTCAAGAAGAGAGCATTTTGGGTAATTTATTTATACAGGCAAATGCATCAATTTTTATCAAAATCAGTATATTAAAATATTGTTTATTTTATTAAATTTCAATACATATATTAATTGTTATAAATTTTAAATTAAAGCTCTTTTTGCTAATTAAACTTTTTATTGTTGTTATTTTTAAAATAATCACTTTACATTCCAATAAACAAAAAGGCATAATTAATTTCATTAAATTGAAATTCATTAAAACATTAAGTTCAATTTTAATTAAGGTAAGTACAAAATCATATTTACTTTAATACTTATATGCATAAATATTTTAACCTTTTTGTAATTAACATTAAAGAAATATATGTCTGTAACTTTAAACAATAAATTTTCTTACATAAAATTTCTTAACCTCAACTTTTCTTTACATAAAATTTATTAAATTTATTTTGCCATTAAAAAGTTGCATTTTTTTTCTCGAAAGTTTTAATATACAAAACAACATTGCATGACATTATATTTAAATAGTATTTTAAATATCTAAATACTTTGTCTGCTTTTAAAATAATAATATAAAAATAAAAGTACAATTTAATTTTAATATAATTTTCAAAATTTTCTTTGTATCATCATCATCATTACAATAAACCAGGGTATACCTTCCTATGAGGATGTACGTAAGCAAGTTTATGAAGACAATGAACGTATTGAGGACAATGATGTTTAAGTATACAACAAGCTACCAAAATAAAAAAATATATATATAATAAAAAAGAAATGAATAAACTAAAAAAAAAATCCTATGATATTGCTGTTTTGTTTGTCACAAACAAAATGCCTTTTTTTTTGGACACAGAATAAAAATTTAATAAAATATCTTGAAACAAGCAAGAAATATAAATATAAACAACTAAAGAACCTTCAAACCAATCAACTCTACAATTTATTTAAATCCAACTAAAAAAAAAACAACAACACTTGCACGAACAATTTATTTATGATTTATTTTTTTTATATTTTATTATTACTCTATAATACTATTTTTTATGGTTTTTTAAAAAGCTTTTTGTTTTTTAGTTTCTATATTATATTATTTAAAAGCATATAATTATTATATGCCCTTAATTTTTGCATTATTTTATTGTTAGTAGTTTATAAAAGTTTAACAAAATCTGTTTTGTTTTTTATATATTTTTTTATTTTATTTTTACTTTCTACCTTCATGCTTTTATTCTTCAACTTTTTTTATGCACAATTAATTTAATTCTTTATAAAACAAAAAGAAATTTACATAAAATATGCCAAAATTTATTATATCATTTATATATTTTTCTATTTAAATTTTAATAAAATAAAAAAAATACTAAAATATAAATAAATAGTTTTATTGGGTTTATTTTAATAAACATAACATTTTAAAGTAAGTATTAGTTATTAAGATAAGTATTTGGGATTTAATGTTTATATAAATAATTGAAATTAAAATCAAAATTATTTCAAAAATTACTATAATTGCGATTGATCTGGGAACAGTTTGATTTTGAGATCAGAGAGTGTTTATTGTTAATATTTAATTATTTTTTTTACTTAATTTTTTTAAATACCTTATCCCCTATAAAAGTTAAAAAGTCATTTGAAATATGTTTTTCTTAAAACTACTGCAATTGTAAAGGGTATGAAAAAAGTATAATTTTTGTTTGCATAAGTCCTGTTGATATCATATGCATTCATATTTACGGTTTTTATCGTCAACATAAAAAATGAGAAAGCAAGGACTTAAAAAATACTTGTTATAGTGAGTTTATGACCCAACAACATGCTAAAAATACAACACAAACAAAACTCATTCCAATTGATTGGTTACACCAAAAAGACACTACTTATCATTTGTTTTGTTGGTTAAACGAGTGCTATTTTAAAAGTGCTTTAGATGTTAAATTCAATATTATTTTATGTTTTTAGTTTCTTTAAACTTGTAAGAACATGGAGAATTATTTTACACCACGATCGAAAAATTTATAAATTAAATAAATTATATGCTTATTTTGAAATATCGTACATTTTTTGTTTAAACATCACATCACCTGGTTCCTGAATTCAATTTGTTTTACTATCTAATATAAGTTGCAAATATTTGGTGTCATTAGATAACAACAATAATACACCGCACAGTGGGGTCAAAAGCAAAATAAATGGTAATAAGATCTGGATCTAGATGATTGAAACTACTAAACCGATTTAGATAAAACGGTAGAGGAGGAATTATACTTTCAGAATATTGTTGGATAGATTGAGTAACTGCAGCACGGATGCCTGCACCACCTCGAGAGGGAAAACATATTGGTGCTTATAACTTCTACAATTTCTACGATTTTAAATATTTTTAAATTTTTTAATTCTCCCAAGAAAGAGAGTATTTTGTATGGCTTAAAATATGATTTTTTTATTAAGTTAGAAAAGTTTAATATTTACTGGCATTTTCTGAAAAGCGGAACCTCTAGAAAACGTGTAAGTGAAATTTTGAAAATTCCTTTACGTTCACCCTACAAAAATGATCAATTTTGGATGAGAAGCTGAACTTATTGTTGATTTCAATACCACTGTGAATATATTATAAAGCTCAATATTATAATATATTCACAGTGGTATTGAGATAACAATAAGTTTTACAAGAGGCAATTTTCCGAAAATATTAAAATTTTCAATAAAAATTTCAACCTTTAAAAATATAAAATAAAATTATGTCAACGAAATATATAGCGCAGTAAAAATAATCTACTGAAAATTCTTTTCAGACTAATCCCTTTTCACATATTAACAAACAAAAATACATACATAATATGAATGTAGTTGTAAACAAGCATATACACAGTACCTCCTTTTTGTATTTATGCGTGTATGTGTTTTGTTATAATGTACATAATTTCTTTTGTTTGACACAACAGTAGAAACAACAACAAAATATCAACAAACGCCCAACCGCCCAAACAAATAACTGGGGAAAGCTATCAACTTCATCATCGTCATCGTCATGGTCGTTATCATAACAATGCACTTTGTTTGCTGGCAAAAATTTACTTGTACCACTCACTAACCCACTCTATCACTTACTTACTCATTCATACGTTTTTCTAGTCCTGTGAGTGCATAAGTACGATATCGAAACCTTCATATATACATAAGTATAAAGGTTTGACAGGCAAGTGTGTGTTTGTGTATTTACTATACTCGTATGTATCGTAAAGTAGTAGTTTGACAACGCATCAATGCTTTCATGCAACGCAAAATATGTTAAATGCTCATAACTTGACGTATTATTTATGAGTGTAAAACACGTGATGTAGCGACACTCACGTGTGTTAAAAATGTATTTTTTTGTTTGCAATTTCATTTGTTGATGTTATTGTTTTTGTTTTTTACTTTATATTCTTGTTGTCGTTGTTCTATGATAAAGAAAGTTCTTTTCTTTGTTTGTGGACACATACAAGGACTGTACAATACCAATATACATTAATATGGAAATGGTGTTGCTGTTGGCGGTATGAGTACAGGAAGTAAATGCTTATAAGTGTGTAAGTAACTAGTATTAATGTGTTTGTATGTATGTATGCGGTTTTGGTAACATGTTAACTTTGGTGAATATATTTCTTTATTTCCAAGTCGTTGTTTGTTTTTTTAAGGAAAAAAAATAGAAATGCCACAGGTTAAAGGTTACAGCTAGTTATGAGGTTGAGTTTATGTTGGTAATATGCTAATTTGACCTGAATTATTACTAAGAGGGTTAGGAATGTAAACAACAATAATTATAAAAGTAAAATATTTAACTGTTTTCTCTTTTTATAAATCTAATAAATTTATTTAAGTATTTTATTGTGTTTTACTATTATAATTATGAAGACAAAGACAAATTGATTTAAATCGTAAAAGAAGTGTTGAAACTTTTTATGAATAAACTCTATATTATAATAATAAAATATTATTAATCTTTATTTTAATTCTAATTATACTTTCTACGAATAATCTTATTTCTAATCATTAATTAAATTTAATTAAAAAATACTCATACTACTTGATGTTCAGACGTATAAGTAAATTTATTATTATGAAGAAAAACTAAATCAGTTTGATGAGCTGAATATTGTAAAATCTATATAGCAGTTTTCCATTGATATTAATAATACCATGGTCATGGTAGCAACGTTTATGATTCTGTTTAATCATTTAATGATTACCCACAATCAAGATTTTAATATGGTTCACTGAATTATAAATATTTTTGCATGAAATCATATTTATGAAAAATCCAAACATTTAATTTATTCTACAACTAATAAGTTAATTCTACAACCATTAAGCCAATGTTTTCCAGAAATATAAAATAGCTTTTTTGACTACAATTAGATTTCACACAACTATCTTTAATCATATTTATTTTCTCCAAAACTATTGAATACACATTTTTTGTGTTTTTGTTCAGTAGTTTGTTAGAATACTGAAAAAACTATATATTTAAAATTTTTCTTATTAAGTCATAATTTGAATATAAATTAAATTCAATAGAAAATAATGTTTGGTTTTAATATTTTATTTAATTGGTTTTAATCAATTTTTAAACATAATACAAAAAACAAAATTCTAATGATTCATCATATCTTTAAAATTATTTTACAGATCTTACTATGACTACCCTTCCTTCACGAAGCAAGTAATAATGGAAGGCGGTAGCAAGTGTAGTCACCTGATCTTGTCGCGATGTGAAGGCTTACGTGCAAGTAATTCAATAGGCCATACTGATGGAAACAGCTTGCTGTTTCCGGCAGTGTCTCCCATATCAGCTACCCACCTCTAACTGGCAGACGTCTGTTTTCCCCTATAGTCACCTCATCAACTGCTTCTCGTATCATCAAACTGTTGGACCCAATCTCCCAGCCAAAACGGAAATGGTTGTTCCTGCTGTAAAGGCTACGAAACGGAAACGTTCGATGGATGAAATCCAACAAAATCAAAACCTGCAGCCTAGAGCTAAACGCCCTAAACAGGCCGGCACAATTGTGGTCAATAGACCTTTCAGTGAAGTGGCTAGGAACCCACTGGTTAAGGCCATCGTTGATAGAAGTGTCAGTGACGGGGCTATCTCTCAAGGAAAATAGGGGATGATCCGTCAGAAGATGCTAGGGGTGTACTGGAAGATCCTACATGAGAATCCAATCATCATTTTATTTTCCTCCATCAAATGCCTGAATTGGTTACGCGCCTGCTTTTGCCCTACACCTAAAATGCCTCATGCTGTTTACAGTAAGTAATATTTTAATAGACCCATATAAAACTTAATAACGATACTTTCTTGCAGATCGATTTGGATATTAGCATATCGTGGAAGGCGGTAGCAAATCATAAGAATGTGTGTGATCGAAGGACTTATAAATGTAAAAAAGTAAATCTTGTCAAAAAATGAAAATGTGTACAATTTCTCTGTGTTTTAATAATAATAATAAATTTTTATATCTCAATTATTGTTTGCAATATTCAAAATAAACAAATGATGTAAAGAATTAAGATAAATATGCTGCTAAATATGTTATTTTAAAAATATTCAGTATTGGAAATTTGGGTATTATATATGTGATAAAATGGAATTTTATATATGATGGCATTATATGTATGCACTTAATTTTTTTCTGTATTTTTGTTATATCTTTGTTGTTCTCATCCAAAAGCA
>MINK01021119.1:3397-20629 GCA_001735545.1 Phormia regina
ATTTCTTAAATTATTTATTTTTTTATTACAGAAATTTTTGGAACACTCTGATCAAACTCAAAGTGGCGATGTGGGACTCGCAGAATTCGTTCATTATGTGCGGGAACATGAAAAAAATTTACGTTTGCAATTTTCTCATTTGGACAAAAATCGAGATGGTACGTTTACAAAAAAAGAATATATATATTACAACTTATTTAAAAATATATATCATTCATTAAAATATTTTGTAGGAAAAGTCGATTTGGAAGAGTTGATATCGGCATTTAAGGATTTGGGCATTGAAGTTGACATGGAAGAAGCTAAGATTTTACTATCAAGGTTTATAGAAACAAATTTACAACATAAATAAAATCATTAAATTGTGTGTTTATATTATTTTTATATAGAATGGATCAAGATGGTAGTTTAAACATAAGTTTTAACGAGTGGCGTGATTTTCTATTATTGGCACCTTCATCGGACATACACGATTTAATAAAGTTTTGGCGGCATTCTACTGTAAGTAAATAATAATTATTTTTTATTTAACAATAATCTCTCTATTACATACCAATGTTTTCCATGTACAATAATTAGTTTTAAAATCTATTAATTATGCTTATAGCGTTTTTTGTTTATTAAACTTTTTTGTTTTTGAGAATAAATTTAATTTTTAAATATTCTTTTCGTATTTAAAACAATTTTAATATAGTATTTTGCTAAAAACTACTCATGATTAAGTCAGGAAAGTTTTTTAAAGGTATTAAACAAAAATAACAAATTATATTTTAATTTTATATATAATGTTGAATGAATGAATAAATGATAGCTTTATTAATACAAACAGATACTTCCAACACACATTAAGTTTGTCTGTCACATTTTGCATAGTATATACTTTTGCTTATGTAGTATTTTTAGTCGGTGTATCATCTCGTGGGTCCATATTTAACTTTGTAAATTTGTTTTGTTTTGTTTTGTTTTACTTTAATTTAATGCATTTTTATGGTTTATGGTTTATTAAGTTTATTGACATTTTTGTGTATTTTCGGTTTTTGAAGGCGTATACACTAAACATTCACATTCAGTCGATTATTGTATATCACAAAGTTTAGTTCTTATTAAAATTTTTCTACTAAAAACGGAAAAAATAGGATGGATTCACTCGGTACAATAGTTGATATACAAGAAGTGGTAAATTTATTTTCTTTAAAATGTTAAATGCTTATAAGAATTGAAGTATATTTTTAGGAGCAACAATTAAAAGTTCTAATTTGTGAAAAAAATAATTATTAAAATATTTTGATTAATATTATGTCACTGAGTAAAATAACAAAGACCATTATTTTTTTTAAAGAATATGTGCTAATGTTAGAGTGAAGTTAATATTATTACATTTTTAAATAAAATATGTATAGATTAAGAGGGGTTTACACTATAATACTATATATTAATATCAAAAATATTTACAAATAAGCTATGGTGTAAATACCCTCAATATTTTGTATGTTGAAATCTTGAAATGTTTTAGTTTTCTTCAATTCTGTTAAATTTTACGTTTTAGATTTTTTTAAAAATATTTTAATAAAGAAAATAAAAATATGACCTTTAATAATAAAAACACCCCTTTACATGTACGGATGTGAAAATACAAAACATATAATAATGGAAAAATGTAGAACATGTATTATAGAACGAGTCCTTTAATCATTAGTTCTAGAACTGCTGTAATCAGAATCATTTTCCTAGCAACATCCTTTGAACTAGTGGTTTCACAACCAATCTTGGAACTGATTGAGTCGAAACCTATTGTGATTCCAAATTGGTTGTTTTTGAGAACTATTACTTAAGGTCTAATTCTGTATGACTTTCACATTACTCCTCTTTAAAAATTACTGGTTCCCTAATGAAAAGCAAAAGAACATAACATAATGTTGATTATAATAAGATAAAAAATAAAAAATCAACAAATTTAAAAAAAATATTATTTTAAATTTTATAAAAATTTACAAAGTATAAAAATTATTTCTTAACTAACAAGTTTCAAAGTACAAAAGTTAAAATTATTTCTTGAGTCCACATTACTTTTTTTCTAGTTTAATAAGATTAAAAAAATATAATTTTATGTGAAATTAGTTCTTTTACATTAGTTTTCATTTCGTTGTCTATAAAAGTGAGGTTAAGATGATCAATTATAATATTTTTTAGATGGCCATACAAATCTTTGAGCATGTAAACGTCTTGTTGTCTTGTAATTCGAGATCGATCACAAAAGAGTATTTTGTTTGAATTCGGAAGCTGAAGAAGTTTAAATTGAAGTTCAGTAGACGAATTTCGAAAATCTTCAAATTTTTCATAAGTTAATGCTCAAAATTTCTTCTATACGATACTATTGAATTTACTATATATATGATGAATATCTGTCGTAAATTGTGATGTAAAATTTAAGTGTCGATACTGCCTTGGTGGTGCTTTTTCCGGATTTTGATTGAACGCAAATACCAATGGCTTATGGAAATGGTAGAGAACAAATTGACGATCTTCTAGTATACGACGAAAATGCTTAATAAATTTTTAAGCTGCTAGCAGTTCTCTGTCATAAGTACTATATTTTGTTTCAGTTTTTGAAAGATAATGCTAATGGTTTTCAATCGCCATCATCGAATTGTTCAATTGCAAATTCAGATGCACCGACTTTCAAAAAGATTTTAGCATCCGGAGCATTTAGATTTTTTAGATCGCTAGTCCTACCTCGAAACGATGAATCTAGTTTCATATCTAGAGCTTCAATCTTAGCAGTCAATTCATTGATGACATTTTCTGTGACACCTATACTTGCTATTTAAGGATGAGCAATTTCCATTATGTTATCAGTCTGTAATGCCAACTCACTGAGATTTAAATTACTAATTACTACTACTAGTCAAAATTGATCGTATGCTTTCAGGAAGCTGTTCCAAAAAAAGTGTCTTGAGAACGCCAACATCGTTACCAGCAGCCAATACTTTCATAGTTTGTAAAAAGTGTGATGGCTTCTGATTTCCAATAACCAATCCGCTAAACAATTTTTTTAATTTAATTGAATATGAACTAATTAATCGGCTTTTTATGGATTCATATTTTTTATTGCTGGTGGAGATAACAAAATGTCACTAATAAATTTTAAATACAAATAATCCAAACTTGCAACGATATGAGAATATATATTTTCATCTAGAGAAATTCTTGATAATTCGAACAATGATCCAATTTGAATGAATTATAATTGTGGTTGCTTTGGACATAGCTTTTGTAGTGTTGCTGTTGACGTCACGGCGACTTTCGGATTGGTTTTTGAAATTCCCGGGATTCCGGGACTTTTCGGGATTTATTTTTCAAATGAAAACACATTTTAAATATAAGAAAAAATAAATTTTGTATACATTCCTAAAAGCAAAAAATACGAAAGTGATTCGAATTCGTATTGCTTAGAAGGAAAAACATTATCGCCGCAATGTTAATATTTATATTGGGGAAGTGTATTGTGCGTCACCAGCGATACATCTAAACAATAAGAAATCAATACGCCCGGAATAAATTAGGCAAAATTGCTAGATAATCATCTGGAAAAAGATAACGTCAGATAATCTTCCGGAAGATGTAATTTTTTCGTTCAATCCCGGGATTCGGTATTTCTTAATCCCGAAAAATTCCGGTATTTTTGAGATCGGGATTGGCATCTCTATTCCGGATTTACTACCAATTCATCATGTTGCGTGCTACATGTCCAGTTATACTAGATTATTCGGAGGTGCTTGATCAACAGGAGGAGTCTGAGAATGTAGTAAGGACATGGGGTCACCAAATTTGTGGAGTTGTTCACAAAATAAAATAAAACACGTCAGACTCAAATAATTTCAACAATTATAAAATAAATAATTTGGCATTTAATACTAGACTATATTGCTTTAATGACTGATTTATCAGTTATTTAGGTCACATGTCTGTGGCCAAAAAAAAAACTACATAACTTGAATTATGTCGTTTTTTCGTTTACTTAATTTTTGGAATTGTAAATTTTTTTTAGAGAAATCTTTCCATTACGTCTGGAGAACAACATAATTCGCTTGATTTTCCTTTTTCGACATACAAAAAAAATTATAAATTAACATATGCTATTTTTCCATATTTCCTATATTAAAATTCATTATTAAGGATTAAATTTTATTTTTATAATAGTTTGGATATCGAATAAGTACATAATTTATCATATTCATAATCATGTATGTGATAGAAAACTATTTAGAAATCGATTCGATTTCGAAAAAATGTGTGATGTATTTATTTTATCGTTTTAGTTATTAATAAAAAATCGACTTTAATCACTTTTTATTAGATTTTATTAGAATTTTTTCATATTTCTGTAAAATTAGTTTACCGGTTTTCATATGAGCTGTATTTTCTAAGTAAAAATATATTACTGTTGCAAAAATTATTTTTAAAATTGATCGAAATTCATCACAACTTTACAAATCGATTCTATTTGAAAACGATTGATTTTCATCACTTACCTGAATATATTTTCAAATTCACTTTGGTTATTAATAAAAAAATAGTTTTTAGTTTTATATTAGATTTTATAACGAAGTTTTTTATATTTCTCTAAAATTACTTGGTAATTTTTTAAATGAGCTGCTTTTAAAACAGCAGCTGATTTTTAAAATCGATCGAAATTCATCACAACTCGATTTTCATCACAGAAGGAAGGAAAAAAACTACACCATTACTTTATTGCTATTTTATTTGTTAAACACATCGGTTTCGAAAACATGTTAAATATTTTTCATACGAATTGCTTATATAATTTCATAGAGGTCGTTTTAAAATTGTATACCTATGACCTTTAATTTGAACTTCAAACATTAAAAACAGTCTGCTAAAAAGTATTAAAAAATTGCTTTTTGTCACAGAAGTAATCTTGGAGTTATATGCCTGTGAATCCATTCTAGCCTAAGATAATTCAATATTTTGAAAATGGGTGAAATTGCAGATAAAAAAGTAGTATTGACAAAAAATATATTTTTTTTAAATAAAACTGATGATAATTTCAAGTAAAAACGTCAAGTAAAATAAGATTAATAAACTTACATCACTACAATAAAAACGCTGGGTTTTATCATAACGAAAATAAAAAAAAAAAAACAAATAATAATTATCACATATTGTCCAACTTTGTCATTTCCTTTTTTTTAGTGTTTATTTTCATTCACTAAATATGAAATGCGTATTTATTAAATTGGAGGTATAATTATATGCTTTTTATTTTGTTGAACTTTAGAACTTAATATTTAGCCATGAAACATTTAGTTTTGCATTTTTTTTTCAAATGTTTAACACTTGTCTGTGTGTAGGAGGTGTTTTGTTTATGTTTTCCTATTATTTTGCTCTCATTTTATTTAATTTCATCATTATATTTGTCGATCATGTGCTTTTGATTTACTTTTACAAAATAAAAACATCGCATATTTAAATATTAAAAAAATATTCCATTATTTTTCTCGTATTAAAATAAATGACGACAAAATGTCAAAAAATATACACACTCCCAATGACCTTGATAAAGAAATTTAATGGGGTGTGTGTTTCTGCATACATATGTACATACATATGTATGTATCATAGTAACAATAATTGTGTTATCATTTTAGCTATTTTTAAAAGGAGAATTTTTATAAAATTTGCATCTCAATTTGAATGAGGCAGATTTAACTAGAATATGCTTATTTATATAAATATGAATTATTATAATAGGTTTTTATCATCATATTTACTTTCTAGTTTCCTTTATATATTTGTATATTTTTTTAAGAGGTATATTGTTATTAAGAGCAAAATTGTTTGTTGTTTTGATTCACAATTTTTTGCTAACAGTATTTTTAGATCATTAATATGCGTACTTTTTAAAATCCTTCGATCTCACACATGTTTAAAATTTGTTGTGAAGAATTATGAAGATTAATTTTATCGAAAGGATTACTATTTTCAGATTCAAACTGCTTTGTTAGAGAACGGAAAAATTAATTTACAATTTCTCAGCAAACTCAAAATAATGTAAAAAGTATGTTTTGTTCTGCAGCTTCTCATATGAGAACAATAACAATGTATTTTTATAGGAAAGTTCAGTGCTAATCATTTGTATTTATAAATATTGAAATCAAATTTAACTTATTCGTAGAAAATATTTTTTCAATTTTAAAAGCTTAGTTTCCTGCCTTATACTTATTTACTTCTGTCATAATGTCTGTCATAATTTCTGTGTATTTAAATTATGGTTAAAAAAACTATTTTTAAATATTTTACTAAGTACATATGTATGTACATTTGTATATATATTCTGCAAATTTGCTTATAAAATTCCACATTCATATATCAACATATCTACTTAATTGATTTTTGCTGTTATAGTGACAAGTAAACAGTTTAATTAAATATTTTTTAAGTGAAGAGACTCAAATCAAATGAAGCAAACAAATCTAAATTGTTGATGTTTATATAAACACACGTGTATACATATATTCTGTATTTTATTGCAATATTTATTTATTTATTTATTTCCAACTGTATGAAAAAATAATGTTCGAAACACGTAAAAAAGCTTTTTCTAAGTTCAATCAACATCGTATTTGACCAATCACAAGAGTTAAAGTATGAAACGAGCCCCTTTTATCAATATGTAAACGTGTGAGTAACTTGTACAATATTATTATAATAGTATGTGTTTGAAATATCTTAGTATAGGTACATATTTTTTATTTTAAAGGCGCGTGTAGTTAAAATGACTGAATGTTGGTTTGTTGAAAATATAAACGCTGTTAACTTTTCTTTAAATAGTGTGCTTTTTATAACAAACTATTTTTGTTTTTGTCTTAAGGTCATCCACATTTTTCTTATCATAATACATATTGCTGTTGTACAGTATGACGTAAAGATAAAGAGTATTACAAAAAAGATTTGGTCTCTATAGGTAGACATTGAGAAAAATCGGTCTCTATCGATACTGATATAATTGGAACCATTCTCGACATTGTATTTATTATTTATCATATATATCGTGGTACACATACATACATATATACAAATAAGCTTCGTACATAAAACGACTTATATTCTTTAATACTAGTTTTTGAAATACCCCATGTATTATATATAGTTGTTGCCACTTCTTGTTCAGTTTATTTTTAGGTTTTAGGTAATAAAATCTTCATAACAAATATTCTCTTAACAACAGAAACATTGTTTTACGTCTACATTCAGACGATAATAAGCAAATATTTAAATCTAAGCTTATTTACGTATAAAACGTATAAGCTAATTTATGTCATCTGTTTTTTTTTTTTTTTTTTTTTTTTTTTTCCTTTTTTTTTTTTTTTTTTTTTTTTTTTTTTTTGGTTCTCTACACTGATAATTTGTAATAAATTTCAAAAATAATAAAGCTAAATACTTATGTGTTATCTTCGTTCGGCCCCTAAAAATATAGTACAGTTTTTACAAATTTCCTTTACTTTACGTTGGGTTGTTGTATTTGTTGCCCTAATGCCTTAACTTTGTATATAAACCTTGGACCATACTTCTTCTTAATAAAAGAAATCCGAAAAGAATTTACTGCTTTTCAATAAATATTTATTTTTATTTATATTTTTTTTTGTTTACTCTTTATAATGTTCAATTATTTGACTTTACATGAATTGAAAATGATAAATAGTTAAAAAATATTTTATTTTTATTACTTACAAAAAAGTTACATTAAAAAAAAAATGTTAAACACTCACACATGCTGAATAAAAACTTAGTATATTGAGGGCAAACATATTATTTATATGAAAAAAATTTGATGTTTTCTTTGAGGGCAAACAAATTGTTATTTGAAAGGCCCCTGTCTTTTTTTTCGAATTTGTAAAAGATTTCGAAAAAAATTTTTTTTTTTGCTTTTTATATTTACACAATTTTTAGTCTGAAACTATTGATTTTTAAATGGATTGTGTGTTGTTATTTTGAGGTGTTCATGAAACACTATGTTATATGTCTTTGTTGTAATAATAATGTTAGCAAATGTAGCTTAATTAAATAAAAACATATGAATAAATTGAAAATGAAACAAACGTCTAATGTTGACATTCGATAAAAATAGAAATTTAAATTAAATAAAAAAAATGGATTTACACTTAATCGTTGCTGATGTTATAAATAATAAATAATTTAATAAACGATTTTAATCAATAAAAATAATGATTTCTATCTAAAATCTTCAAGTTTTAAGTTCTAGATCGAAATTGAGACCAATTGAATACTCTTAAATTTAATAATTTATTATTTTATTTTTTTTTTTTATAACTTTTTCTTAATATCCCATCTTAGAGTAAATGCTTTATAAATAAAAGATTTTTAACGAAACATTTCTTTTGGGGTGGATAGTGTGTGTGCTGACTGTGTATACACATCAAATTTTAAAAATTTTATATTGTTTATCTGAAGATCATAATTAGTAACAAGTCTTCTATAATTTATTTGTTAAAACGGTGCCAAAAAATATTCGTGCGATTTTTTGCGATAAAATATAGAACATGTGATGGGTGTTTTTTTTTAATTGATATTTTTTTTTAATAAATAATTAAAGATCTGAATGCATGATTGTGTGTACATAAATAAAATTCTACTGTAGCGGACAACGCTCATTTGTTTAGAGGTAGACGATATTAACTGTTTAACTGTTTTTTTCAATACTCTTCTAAATATTTTTCAATGGGTATTTTTTGTGATGACTTTAACATTTTTTAAAATTGATCAACGATTTTTTACTATGTTATAAACCTGATAGTAAAGTACAAGAATTTGCAACATATATAAAGACTACGTAGTGCTAATTGACTTCAAATAAAATTCATTCAAGTAATTTTCCGATGTATAGATTTCGGATTGATTTTTTTTACACAAAATTCAATAATCATATTCTTATCCTGTATTAATATAAAATAAAAAACAATCATATATAGGAAATCATATGTTATGGGATTGTTTCGACGTTTTTGGTTCTTCATAAATTCATAATAAAAATTAACTCAACATGAAGATAGTTAGGCTCAGAAGAGCTTATATATAAGCCAACATATCAAGGTTTTTATTTAAAAAGAAAGTTCATTGATATCGTGAACTGTTTTGAAAATATAGCATTTTGGAGAAAAAAAAAGTGACAAATACTCCCCAGTCTACTCTTCATATACATACATATATTAATTGATACTTATTTATTTGACGGATATACATACATATGTATATATATTTTCTCTTTGTTTTTAATTATTTTGCTATTTTAGGAATTAATTGATTTTAATGGGAAAATAAATGGGCGTGTCAAATTTATATCTATGTATGTATGTCTTATTTATTTTTTTTTTTAAGTTGATAGAAATGTTTCTTTTTGCGATTGAAAAATATTTATTTTATTTTCTATTTTTAATTTTAATCAAATCAACTTTATTGATAATTTGTTGCTAAGTTAGACAAACATTCACAATGCTGATTTTATAAAAAAACATACATATAAACATTTTCGATTTGATCTTTTAGTTTGCTGAAGCAAAAAATTGACTTTGTTTTTTTTTTAATATTTTAATTTAGAAAATTTCTTATCGTTTAGTTAAAAAACTCTGATTTTTTAGAATTGTTTTAACATTGAGTTGTCAATTTAAAAAAAAAAAAAAAACTCAGGATTATATAATGTATGGAAATTAAGACATATTATGTCCTAAATTTTCATGGACTTAATACTTCTTAAATTTAAATTTTTCTTTAATCTTTTAAGTTATTGTTTATACGTTTTTTTTTTTTTTTCAAACCATCCCTTTTCAAATCCTGTAAATAAACATCCCTTACAATAATTCTAAAAATAGAAAAACCCACCCGCTTGTTTATAAACAAATAGTTATTAAAACATATTGAAGTCAGACGTGCTGGTACTGGTCCTTCGTGTTTTTTTTTTAAATTTGTTTTTATTTGTTCTTATCTTAAACAGAAATATAAAATTTTCAAAAGAAATATTTAGCAGGTAACTAATAATGCAGATATTTTTTTAATTCGTTGTAAATATTTATAAACATACATAATTATTATTTATTTTATATTTGAATTTATTTATTTTTTTTAATACGCAATTCATTATTCCATATGAAGATTTATTTTTTTATTACAAATATTCTTTGTTTTCAAATCTTATCTAGGGCAACGAAAAGTTCAAAAAAAAAACTTTTTTTTTTTTTTTAATATTTCGACTATAATCAACATTTGTTTTTAAATCAGACATTCATTCATATTATCAATAATGACTTTTCTAAATGCGGGAACGTAAGTTCCATAATTCCTACTAAGATAAGAGTTGCAAAAAAAAAAAAAAAACCAAATCACACACACACGAGTTTTTCTACACAATTGCGTAGTAGAAAAATATAGTATATTCCTACATATAGCTTTGCCCTACAAGTTTATAAATAAAAAAAAAAAAAATATTCATAGCATTTAAAAAAAATTCATGTCTACGTTTATTATTATTTTTATATATTATAAAGATGTGATAATTTCTTACATATTTAATATAAATATTTCTTCGTATATTAATAGAAACAAAATCGTTAACATTTAAAAGTAAAATTTTATCTTAAAAATTATTTGATTTTGTTGAATAAAGTTCATTTTTTTTTTTTATCAAATATTTGACATAATTTTCTATATATGTATATTGTTAATAATTATTTTAAATTTTATTTCAATTGATTAATTTCCTAAAGTGCATTAAAACTAGTGAACACACCTTGATGTTAAATTTTGATTGGAAATTCCAATAATTTTGTTTTTAACGTTAAATGAAAGGTTAAAGTGGATTTTATAGAAATTTCAGCATGTTGTTAATTATTCACTTACGTATAGAATTAGTGCATAAAACTTATATGTATATTTATGTATATATAGTCATCGAAAATGCAAAACAACGTAACATCACTTTTCATAACTTTACAGGAGTCACAAAAAACGTTATAAAATGAAAATCAAAATATCCCACAAACAAGATTTTTTGGTTATTACATCTTTAGGTATCGTCTTATATACTGATCGTGGTGTGAAGTCGAAAGAACGTAACATCAATAAAAATTTTAGCAAAAATTTTATTTTTATTTATAACAGTGTAATATGAAAAAAGCCTTTATAGGCCAATAAATATATATTACAAAAGAAAAAAATCCTGAATATTATTTATATATAAAATCATACAATTCTAAAATAATTTACTAACAGTGCTATTCTGGAATTCATGATAGTTGTCAGTCATTAGTTATTATCATTTGAAAGCCAGAATAGAAAAATTTTACTTTTTGTCACAATTTATTTTACTATCACAATAAATTCGGTTATCACTCCGTCGAGAATAGCCCTGTAAATATACATAAAATTAAGAATTAAAAAAAAATTAAAAAAAAAACAAAAAAAATTAAAAAAAAAAAAAAAATAATTTGTCTCCCCACCCGTGAAAGAAGAAATAAAAAGTAAGAACAACAACAACAAAGTGTCCCAAGTAGTAGCCAAAAAAACATTGCAACTCTTTTAAGTAAATATAAGAAAAGTAACGTTAGCCAACATTAAAATAGTTATATAAAAAGGAAATAATTCGAATAGAAAAACTTTTTTTTGATTCAAAATGATTTTCACAAAAAAAATGTTATTACAATATATTTTACGCAAATTTCCAAAAACTCTTGCATATATGTGATCGATGTGCTCCCCAAATGTAAGACGAGGATCAACATATACACCCAAGCATATAAGTTGTTCAACAAATAATATTTGGTTATCACCAATAAAAATTTGTAATCCAGAGACATGAGATTCAGTATTAGCAAAAAGTATTGCTTTCGTTTTTGACGTATTAACCACAAATGAGTTCTCAGCTGACCATTGTAAAAAACGCTCAAAGAGAACGCTATAATTGATATTATATTCGATGTGTACTAAATAAAAGAAAAATTTATCAGAAAAAAAAGTGATTTGCAAACCCCAGAGTCAATATATTCCGGGAGGTCATTTACATACAATATGAAAAGAAGGGGACCTAAGACCCCTGTGGAACTCCAGATGACAAAGAAAGTATTTGAGAATAAATACCATCAATATCAATAAATTGAAATCTACCAGATAAATTTGAATAAATAAGTCTACAAGCAGACCTTGAAAACCCCCAAAAAACCCACTTAATTTTTTAGTCATTATTGTATAACTAATTGAGTTAAATAGCTTGGACAAAGCATGCGACATTATCTCTAATCATATCTGTCAAATTCGACAAGGAAGTAGTATTATGATTACGTCGGAATGCATATTGAAAAGGAGATATTTTTCTTTCAATAAAAAAGATAAAAGAGAATATGTTCAATATAGGCCTCAAATCATCAATCGAGTTTACAGTTTTTGCTTTGGAATATAATGATTTAGGCTCTATTACGATACTGACAATAAACTTTCCAATTCTCATTCGATGCAATTGATTGAAACGCAGAATAAGCAAATTATTGTAAAGATGTTGCCAATAAAACTCGATCAGATTTCATCCAACTATCAACCCCTTTATCTATTCCTAACAGCAGGAACAAAAAATGCAAAGACTCTAATAAGACACTAATAAGAGACCACTGAGTTAAAATTAGCTAAAATTAATACGAAAAATGGCAAAAATTAATGAATGATGAAATATAGATGGAGATTGCACCTGGTCCGAATCAAAATGAAGTAGCGGATTTAGAATTGTCCAAAACGATTTCATAAGACTAGCTTTAATCGTAATATACAAATGTAGAACTTAGGTGGGTCTTCCTTTATATAGATACAAAAATTCCCGCCGTAGTGAATCTATTTGAAGAAAGACAAACACATTTTTCTTTTAATTTGAACCCATATTATAATACAACAGATGTATTTGAATTTTATTGGAAAATGTTTTAATTTCTGATCTATTTTGAAGGTTGATATTTTTGATATCTTTCGGGATAAATAATGTAGTTATACGATATGGCTTCAATTTGGATCCATAAAATATAAAAAATATTAGAAAATAATAAAAATTTTGCAAATGATTCGTATTATCACAGAAGTCATAAATTTATACATGGATATATTAAATATCTAACATTCACATTTCTAACTAAAGAACTTTGAAAGTATTCACTGATTTAATTTTTGTATTGTAACTGATGCTTTTTATTACAAAGATCAACAATCGTCCTTAATCTTTCTTTGAAATATAATATTTTTATTTATTTATTTAGTTATTCAAGTTTTTATTTTTCAATTTTAAATAATTTGAAATATTTTTTAAAATGTCGTTTATTTTAAATTTACCTGCTGATGCAAGACAAGCCATCCAAGGCGATAAGCCAGTCACTCAGCTAAGAGATAACAAAATAATATTTTATATGGAAATTTTCAAATTTTGTACGTTTAATAGCGGAATAAAATTGATAAGTCATTTACCTAAGCAGGGTGATTTAAGTAAATCCAACGAGGGCCATCCTGTAAGTCTATACGAAATTTGAGATTCTAGCTTTTTATTAATAATAATAAGAAATTTTTAATTTTGTCATTTCAAATTTGAAGGAGAAAATTTAACACAAGATTATAATCGAAGTCTATCTTATTGTATTTATTATTAGAGTAGATTTTAGAATTATAAAGTTCTCGATGATTTAATTTACACATTTAACAAATGTGTAAATTGTTTGAAATTAAATAATGAAATTGAAGTTCAGATTAGAAAAGTTTTCTTTTAAAGTTTAGAAAGTTCTTGCAAAGTTCAAAGTTAAGTTTAAGATATTTTAACATATCTTAACTACATATAAACAAACATTTTTATTCATAATTATATTATAGAAAATAATGAATTTTATTAATTGTTTTCAAGTTAATAAAAAGTTGATAAGAAATCAATTATAAAGAACTTTGTACATTTATTTTATATTTTATATTAAGAAAATGCTTTCTTTCCGAATACAATTATTTTTTTTTTTACCAACGAACAAGAAATACGAAGATATTTGTTAACGAATGAAAACCAAGAGAACGTAATGTCGACCAATGTATGTACATATGTATGTATATATTTAAATATGTGCAAGGAACATGTACATATGTATGTGTATGTATTTGTTTTAATAAGAGTGTGTGGTTGATTTTTTTTTTTTTATTTTAACGATTGCCACCAGTTGCTAGTAGAGCTAATTGTACTTTGTGCCAAAAGGCAGCAAACACAACCAACCAACAACAATTCGAAAAATACACAATAATTTTTTAAATATTACTATTCGATTCAGAGCTCCTAGAAATCAGTCTCACAGCAACTGGCTTGTGTATTGGACGTGTCTTCTCGGCTTAAGAAAAGCGGAAGTCAAAGCAAAAATACTCTTGTTTTTTTTGGAAATCTTTTGAGAAAAAAGATTCAGTTTAACTTATTTGAATTTTTATTTCCAAAAGAAAAATCACTATTTCTCTCTTAAAAAAAATACAAATAATTTTTATTTATTTATTAGTTAATAGTAAATTTATAATTAAATACACAAAATATAATAAATAGTGTTTAACTAAAATCAAATCAAGTGTCTTGCATAACGAATAATTTTTTAAATGTATTAAAGAAAAACTGCATTTGTTTTTCTCAAAGAATAATTAAAAAAAATAAAAAAACAAGTGAAAGTTTATTAATAATACAAATTAAAACCAAATATAAAGTTTAAATTCAAATTTAAACAATAAACCAAAAAACAAAGACTTTTAATTAAAACGAACTGTGATTTAAATATTTACAAACATTTTTTTATTTTTAATATAACATAACTAGTCTGTTAAGACTTAAAAACTAAATTAATTGAGGAAAATATTAAAAGAAAAAAAAATTGTACAAATACTCAAATAAACAAATTCCAATTTATACAAATAAATTTATATGTATATTTGACAAAATGTTGCGAAGTAATAGTATACACAACAGTATGTCTCATGAATATTATAATATTCATCAAATGGCAGTGGCTGGCGATGTATTGGAAGATTTTTCCATCATATTTCGTGATATGATGGCTATGGTATGTAAATATATTAGTTACAATTAAATATATAATTATTTGATATTAAATCGTCGTAACATACATTTTCAAGGCTCACTTCCATAGAAAAAATAAAATAAACTTGTTACGGTTGTTGGTAATTCTTCCCCCCCGCCCTCCTTATATTTTATATGAATAATAATAATAATAATAATAATAATTTGACACGAATAACTAAAGTAGATTTTTAAACTTAAATGATTCTGATATTAGTATCATTAGTATCGTGGGTATTATTTCCAAGAAATCTATTATGATATGTATAATTTCCGTTTGTTAATAATTATCTTATCAGTTTAAATTTTTCATTTGCAATATTCAGTTTGTTTTTTTTTTTCTTTTAACTCTTAGTTCTCTTAAATTCTAGACACTTCGTTTTTGGTGCTCTTGTATTGTATATTAAAGATCAATGATTTTCTACACTGTTTCTATTCTTAGTGCTCTTTTGTTTTTTGTTTGTATTTCATACGCATTTGTATCTCAAAAAACGCCTTCATTTATGTGTGAGTGTAAATTTATATAAAAAAAAAAATACTCCAAATTTTGCTTAGCAACAGCGAAACATTATTTTATGTTTCGCTGTTTTTAATCAACAGTAATTCCCCTATAAATGTGATTGGAATTATAAAATACTTGTTGAACTTAAGCAATAGAGCAAAATAATTTTAGATAAGGGAATTTACTTTTAAAAGCTTTAAGAAAAAGTTGTTTAAAAATGAAAAGCTTTAATTATTGGTTGAATATATCATTTAATTAAAATGGGTGGACAAAATTCAATAGCTTTCAATCAAACACTTAACACAATAATAAATGACCTTTTATTTGTTATATGAAATTCTAATGCTAGTTTTAGTTAAGTTTTACTATAAATTTTCATAATCACATTTCAATAGTTTTAATTGGGAATTTAAATTTTGCTCATAAAGAAATAAGTAAAACTTTTTTATGTTATTGCTGTTACTAAGTAAGATCGTCAGTCTGCGTAGGTTCTCATTTTATATTTAAATATGTTTTATTTATTGAGGTTGGTCGTTTGGTTAGCATTTGTATTTTTTTTTTTTTTTAATATATCATTATAATATTCAAGTTTTTAAAAAAGTTATTTAAAAAGCATGACTCATTGCAAAATTCCATAAATGTATAAACATTTAAGTATTTACCACATTATTATTAATATGAATGAGGGGGCTTGTCCGTACTTGTACTGTAATTTTAAAATAAATGAAAAAAAATCTGTTTAATTTCAATGAAATTATTTTGCATTTTACGTTGCAAATGTATTTTTTTTTAGGTGGGGGCAAAACTGGCTGGGTATTACGTCAATGAATACATACAGATTTTTTATTTTGTTTAATGAAATTATCTTCTCTTGTGACTCTAGACAGTAAACAAAAAAAAAAAAAAAAAAAAAAAAAAAAAAAAAAAAAAAAAAAAAAAAAAAANNGACTCTAGACAGTAAACAAAAAAAAAAAAAAATAATAAATAAATAAAATGAAATACAAAAATGAAAAAAATACCTACGTCAGTCAATTTATTGTTGTTTATTTAGTTAAATAAATTCTCATAAATATTTTTCACACTTTTGTTAACTGACAGTTAATGAAAGAATGGGTGGTCACTCTTCTTATTTTTTTTTTTCTACATATTGTCACTAATTTATATATCTATCTTAACATTTTTGATTTAATGCATTTGGTTTATTGTTTAGTATTTTATTACATAAATTCAATTGAGGCCATTAACAAAAACAGCTTTAACTGGTTAGTTATTGACTGTAATTGCCTAAAATTATTTAAAGTATTTCCCATTTAGTTGGTTAACTGGTTTTTAAAAGCTTTTCATCTTACTACTTACTCACTATAAAGATTTCTCTTTTTTGATTCATTCATACATTTTTTACTCTTAAAAATTTTAAATATTTTATGTATTTGATTTAAAAACTGTTATTATTATTATTATTATAGCCAATTTTATTGATTGGTAGGAATTTTCCTTTGTTGATTAACAATTTTCCACTGGATGATTTTTTTTTTTTTTTTTTTAAATTTTTTTAAATTTTATTTTCATATAAAATTTT
>MINK01021132.1:3247-14604 GCA_001735545.1 Phormia regina
CTTTTAAGTTGTTCAGTAACTCATTGATTTTAAAATATTACTGAAGCCATTAGTTAAAGGTATTAGTTGGATTTTTTTTTTTTTTTAATTTTATTAAAAAGAAATAATACAGAAAATAATATTTGAAATAAATAAATACGTGATTTATGCTTCAATTAAAATATATACATACCATAGCCATCCAACAGTTATCTTCCGCATATTCTCAGTCCATGCCACAGGTGAAAATTCTGACGATAGTTGCACTCTGTTCCCCGGAACCAACTGCACCTCATGTAAACACAATTATGGTTCTACTCTTGCTTGGAGTAGTTTCATCTCAGTATCTGCTCCTCGCAGAAGTCCCAGGCTGAAAATATACAAGATTTTAATCCGGGTTTCGTGTTATCCGAATTTAATTAATGAAATTTTCTTACCTTTAAATAAAACAATTTTGGAAAATATATAAATCCGGTCAATTTTTGGTTACTGAACTATTCACCTCTTCACTATAAAAAGAGCAATAAAAATTTGACACTTATCATAATTTAAGAAGAATAAGCAACAAAAAATTGAAAATTGTAAAAATATTGTCATATTTAATTTAATTGTATATTTTTAAATGTCAAGACATTTTATTTTGAATATTTTGTCAAATATATTTTTTTTTTTATATATATATTTTTTTTAACAACAAACCCTTTATCAAAGACAACAATTTATTCAGTTTTTAAACTTGTCATTGAAAAGTAAGTACATCTGTAACTACATGTCATTACCAAGTTTTTTGCTGGGATATTTAGAAAATGTTTCTTTTATAGAAATTTAATTCAGTTACTCGAAAAGTAGCCTAATGAAAAATAAATACCTAAGGGGGCTTTAAACTATAATACGATGTATTAATACAAAAAATATTTTCAAATATTTAATACTTTTTATGTTAAAATCTTAAAATATTTGAAATGTAATTGCATCTATTAAATCATCCGCGGATCCAGCTCAAGCTTTTGAGGGAGGAAAATAGAATGATTTTCTAAACTATTTACCTAAATTTTAAGATTTAGTACAAATTTTTCAATGAGAGTTTTTATTTTGGGGAGGGAAATTTCCCTTTTTCCCTCCCCGTGGATCCGCGCCTGTATTAAATCATATTTGTATTAACTTTTTGATTTTTAGTTTTATTTGCATTAAATTCAGTTCATTTGTTCGGTATCGATTTTTTTTTTAAATAGTTTAATAATGAAAACAAAAAATATGACATTTAATAATACTTTCCTTAATACATGTTTTTGATATGTATTATAGAAAATGAAATACAATATAATAGTGTAAAACTGCCTCTACTAGTATTATAAATACAGCGACCCTAATAAATTGCATTAAAAGACACCATAAAGGAAATATGTATGTTTTGTAATTAATTGTAATGCGTTCCCCGTTTACTGATTAATTATATTAAAATTCATAATTAATGATTTGAAAAACTAAATGCAATAGAAATAACAATTATTATTTTCAAAAGTATTGACATATGTCAATATACATATAGTAAGTTGTGCTATTTATATTATCAAGGCTATTGAAAATAACTATGCCTAAAGTTGTAACCATATAAGTATAACAAATTTTTTTATCATTAAGAAATTAACTATCCAACTAATTAAATTGAAAATGCTTTAAAATAACAACAACAACAACAACCAAATAAAAATATTAATTATCATAATTTAGTCATACACGTTGGATATCTGTCAACAAAACGCATATAAAATAAAATTAGTAAACAATTTTTTTTCTTCATTTAAATAAAAGATGATGCAGTTGATGATAAAAAAAATATATTGCTGTTTGTTGCTGCTTTTGTATGAAGTAACACTAACCAAATTATGTAGCCAGCAGCAACAGCCCAACTTAAAATGAGGTAACAATTTGACAATATTATCATAATAATATTTTATTTCCATAAACATTTATACACAGTCGTCGTCATACTTCAAAAAAATAATTCATATAAATGAAAGTTTAACTGTGACGAGCTAAAAACTTTAAACTAAACTGCTAAACATAATAAAATTCAAGTCAACAAAGTTAACTAAAGCGTTATAATGCTAAAGAAATATTACAGAAAAAACTTAAAAGCAGCAGCAACAAAAAAAAAAACTATAATGAGGCGGTGTTGAACTTGTGCTCTAAACAATTGAACAATATCCAAACATACATACATACTAACAACTAGATACCATGCGGCCATATCAATCTACACCACAACACTTTATTCCTCATAAACACGAAACAAAAAACAGCTGACAGTATTTCAAGTTTTTCTAGTATTATTCAACTTTTTTTCTACTATTTATTGTATATAGTTTATTAACTATTGACGGCGATAGCAGCAGTAACAGCAAGCATAACAACAACAAAACAAAGTTGGCAGCATATATTAGCAGTTGCTGCAGCTGCTTTTAAATTTTGAATATAAAGTTAGTATCGAACTCAAATGAAAAGGAAAGTGAAAGCATTGTTTGTTTTTAAAGTGTTGATCGGTTTTTGGAAAAACATTTAAAAGTATAAATTGATTAAATAAATGGTATCTGCCAAATAATAATATTTGGACAAGTCGAATAAGTTTCCCGATGATCGATCAAGATTCATACCAAACGTATCACTTTGTTACTCCGTTCAAGATACAACATTATTTCGTAATTGTTTTGTAATTAATATCACTTTATAGATTTCACTACTTGCAACCTCTGATCATCAGTTGTTTGATTGGCCGTTATCGTTTCATGTGTTGTATGCTTAGCTCTGCTTACAAACAAACAATTGTAACAAAATAAATAATAAAGAAAACAGTTAGTTGGAAATTTTGTATAAAAATTTATTAAAACGCAATCAAAAAACAAACATGCAATATGGAAATACCATTCATATTTTTTACAATTTTATTCATATTTGTTTAATAATGATTAGTAAATATCTTTCTTTTTGTTTGCTACTTGTTTATGTTAAACCTTTTTACACACATTTTAACTTATTGACTGACTGCCAGTATGATTCATGAATGAATTTTGTGGACGAAAGCAGCACTTTTTTCGCAGATTAAAAATTGGAACGTGGTAACTAATGTATATCTCAAAATATGGTTAATGTATGTGAATTAATAGATAATCCTTAAATTTTTATACTTATGTATGTTAATGGATTACGGTTTGAAAGATATGCATTTTACTGAAGTACTTAAATAAAATTTGACAGTTGTATATGCTACATCCCCGCAGAACTTTTCGTTTTTCGATAATAACAACTACTTATTAAAGTACTTTCTTGGTAATGAGACGTCATTATTGTTTACATTCTCTACATTATATAAAATAGTAAAATAGCAGAGTAAGTTACAATCACATGGATCAGTTGGTTAGAGCGCAGGATTAGAAAACAAAAGGTCGCTGGTTCAACCCCATTCTGATGGTATTAGACTTTTTTAACAAAAAGTCTATAAAGAAATTTTATGCTAAACGAAGTTTTGTAATTTCAAAAATTAAGTTCGAGATGGTGTACTGAGAAAGTCGTTAGAAACGGATAGCTAAAATAGTCCCTAGTTCAAATCTAACTGACGAAAAATCTTTTGCTTCAAACTAATAAAATATTTGAATATATTTAAAAATTATTATAAAGTTTAGATATAACAGTTCTTTTATTAAGAATTTAAAAAGCTATGGAAAAAGTTTTAATTTTCATTAACAGAAAAGAATACACTAATTTTTTCGGGCGCATTCCTTACTTTACTTGAACAAAAGTTTCTTCATTTAAATATCTCGTGCTTTCTCACAAGTTTTACCTGAAATTTGATATACCAATTGCAAATAATATTACACATTTAATTAAACATTAAATGCAAACAAATAAAACTCATTTTAAAAGCCTTGTAAAATAATTTACTTGAATATATAATTGCCAATTTATTTAGCAAAATTGTATAACAATAGTTTTACAAAATAATACACACTTAAATGTAGTTAGAAAATTGTAACATTGTAAAACACCTGGATAAAGTTGTAAATTTTTATTGTTTTTTTCTTTTTTTTTTTTTCAACTTAATTGTAAAACAACCCATATTACTCATCCAAATTGTTTGTATGATCAATTAAACAAATAACAATAATTAGATTTGACATTAGTGTTACAGTTTCACATTTGAGTGAAATATATTTAACTGAATTTAAAGTGTAAACACATTTGTTATCTGAAGTTTACTCTCATATAAAAAACATAATAAAATCTAACTACAAATATATATTTGGTTGGAAACAAATTAAAATGTCATGTTAAATTATGACTTTTTCCATATTATTATTTTATTCATTCACTGACAAGACAATTTAAAGAAATTAGCACCCCTCTTTTAAATCAAATAAACATTGGTGTCATATGTATTTGAGTACTATATACATATGTATATAGATGTATTTAAAGAAAAAACCCATTTGTGGTTTTTGGCCCGCATTCAAAATTGCTGAAATGTTTAGAGAAATGTATACAAATCTACTGTTGTTAACAATTTCATATTTATAAACTTTTTTGTATGTGGTATTATGAAATATTTATGTCTGTATTGCCTGTAGAGCATAACTAAACATAAGTTAAATACTTTTTTTTTTTCTTTTTTGCATTCATAAATATGTACATTTTTTATTAAAATATTATTATTATTATTTTTTGTTTGAAAATCACAAATTCGTAAAATAATTTGACCCATTATCTGGCTTAGTACTCGTGTAACAATGATATTTTATATTTTTTGTTTTTACTTTTAGATATTTTATAAGAAATTTTATTAACAAAAAAGAAAAAAAAAAGTTATAACAATTTATTATGAATTATTTTATTGGTGTGCAAATACAACATTTCAATTACTATTATTTTTTATAACCTATATTATGAAATAATTGAATAAATATTTGGTTTGTTGTTTGTTTTTTTTTTTTAATTTATGATAATTTTTTTTTTTTTTTTATATTCCACTTATATTTTTTGTAAGGAAATAAAATAACTTTTTTTTATTTATTTTTAACAATGATTACAAAAAGAAACACTAAATCTGCAGCACGGAGTTTCTCAGACAATTCGTATACAAGATATTCATAAGTATTCAGTCTCTAAACACCCTTTTGGTAATTCATTCTAGCTCTCGCCATAAATCGCTATTTGTATAATTAAGAATGTTGCACTATATATTGAAACATATCGCAAAAACTACTTGTATGATTGCATTCAAATGGCTACAAAAAAATTATTATTAAAATTATATTCAAGTCATTTTTGCATCACTTCTTAATGCGGTCAATTGTCAGGATATATTAAGCCCAATTTCTGAAAAAAATTGAAACATGAAAATATAAAATTTTTTGTCCTTTTTGATAAGGAATCTTTTGTGATTTTAAATAACTTTTTTGGTATAATTTAGCGATAATCAAACAAATAACTATTTTTAACGAAAATTAAGTTTTCATTACCACAAATATTTCATTAATATAAAGATGACAAAAATTAAAATTTTTGACGAAATTTGATCCTACATTTTTATAATATCACATAAAAACCTTATTGATCTTCTATTTTCTTATCCGCCCAATTCTAAATTTCTATTTATTATTTATTATGAAATTATATGTATTTACAACATTAATTATTTTTATTCGGGCGAGTTTAAGAGTTAAAAAGTTCATTTTATTACATTTCGAAAATAGGTATAATGAAGATTAAATAGAAATGGATTTATAGACGAATTAATCAGTTTCAAAGATGGGATTCACACAGCATTTTTTATTATTCTGAATTTATATTCTCTTTTTCGATTTCGCCTACGAAGACAATATTGGTGCAAGATAAATTGCTGTGTGTGAAACCAAACTAAATCTTCAATTTTTAAAGTTTTGAATTCGGATTTATAAAAAAATATATATTTCACGAAGGTGAAATTTTTAAGTAACAATAAAACACGTGTAAGTGTAATTTCAATATATACCCAGCAAAAATAAATAGAATTAGAAGTATTTTTCATCAATTCTAAAGTATCAAATATGATTTCTCTTCTTAAAAAGCTATTCGAATAAACTTTACTGGTGCTAAACATTGATGAATGGCTTCTGTTGGCCATAAAAAATATTCTATTTTCAATAGAGGTTAATTTGAAAACGACATTTGTTTTTTTCTTGCACTGATTTAAAACAACATCATAACACATTTTTCAGGACATCAGAAACATGATATCCATCCAATGACATCCAAGATTCACTAATATCCTTCCCCACCCTTGTATCCGCGTCTGTATATAGAATACATAATTAGTGAAACGAATTAAATAAAAAATACTCTATGCCAATGACGGATAATTTCCGACCAGAATTAATGTAAAAACGATTTAAAAGTTACTGACTTATGCTCAGAAAATCACAAAAAATTACCCATTGTGCATCTACTTAAAATATACTGATATTATTTTACAAAATTACTATTAGACTACTTTTTTCTTAATTTCCAAATATTCATTATTTTATTAATATAACCCCAAAATTGACCACAAAAATCTTATTGAAGGAGGGTATCGTGCTGTTTACTACTAACTATTTATTATTATCATCAAATTGCTTTAATTTAATTCCGTATACAATTTGATTAAAATAAGTTTTGTACATTAAAATCAAATTGCAAATAACTCTAGACAAGAAATTCAATAAGAAATATAATGAAATTAAGTCGAAAAAATAAAAATCATTATTTGAATGTTTATCAAGTTGTGGGTATAAATTGTGCGATTTTTTTATAGTAATTTTTATTTGATCGTAATTTTTGTTTATATTTCTAGGTTATTCATGGTGTACGTATCGAAACAGTTGAGACAACAACAAATTCACTTGAAAATGCGCCGCAGCAACAGCACTTATTTAATAATGAAATTGATGCGTCCGCGCATCATCATCATTCGAGACGAAAAAAACGCAGTACGCTTGAGAGACCATTACGAATTTCTTTAGTCTATGATGATTCAGTTCTTGGGTGAGTATTATTACAATTTTGAGTTACAGTTACAAAAAAAAAAAAAAAAGTACTTTAGATTACGATTTCGTATTGCAAAAGTTATATGTAGTAGGCGAATTGTAACACAAATGTAGATTATTTAAAAAAGAAAAAAACCTTGATTTTTTTTTGTTTTACATACAAAAGTTGATTCTCATTGTTTAAAAGTAAATAAATCACCTTTATGATTTTTTTTAAGGTATGATTTTTTTAATACTTAATATAATTCTGCAGATTCATTGAGTTCATTAGTGTATATGTACATACATATATGTATATATTTTTTAATTTGCACGTTTCGCTTAATAAAATTATAAACCTTTCATTTGAAGTTTAATTCTTAATTTAATTCTTATTTCTTATAGAGAAATATATAATTTTTTGCTTTGGGTTATTTATTAAAGATTATTTATTAGATTCGACTTTGTTTTCTTTTTTTAACTTTTTTCTCAATTCTCAATTATTTTGAAAAAGTCTTTAGTAAATTTTATAATATCATTCAAATTAAACTAATAAATCTTTTGACAACATATAATTAAATTACAATTAAAATTTTAAAATATATTTTTAATCGTCATACAAAATACTTTCTAGTTGTCACTTCTACAACTTTTAAAAAAAGTTTGTAATAGTTAACAGTTAATTTATTCTATAAAATACGTGTAACTTACATTCAGCCCACTGTCAGCAATTAAGCAAAAATTTATTAAGAATAAATTTAAAATAGAAGAAAATAAGTTAAGAAAACAAACATGAATACATTTTTGCTGAATGATCATTGTATCCATTGACTACTTGTCTCCAAGGTCATCTAATCAAATGCAACTAGTTTATGGCAATCGTTATTAGTTACAGCATCGTATATAATAAAAATCATATAAATATTTATACAATTCTGTACATTTTATAATGTTTTAACAATATCAAAAGTTGCATGCTTTAATAAAATATTAAATAAATTACAAAAAAAAAAAATATATACAAAACAATTGTTAGACCAAGAAAATTTATTCAAAAACAACAAGTAATTTTATGAATAATATTAAAACTGTATTTGCAGTAGTCGTTAATAATATATAAAAGCGAAATAACTAATTATCGCTTTTAAGTCTGGCTTCCTATATATGTATATAGATTTTTGTTATAATTCTAACAGAATTATGTACTTTATATTAAATAACTTTTTCTTTTTAATTTCTTTACCGTTAAGTCTTTTAATTAAAGCACTAAAGTTTATTAATAAGATTAATTATTTTATTTTCTTCTATTACAGTCTGGACACTGATAAATTCATACTCATAAATGTAAGTAATTATAGAGTAAATGCATCATTTTAATAATAATTCATATAAAGGGAATGTTTTAATAGATTTAATATAATACAATAAATATTTTTGTAGTATTTAAAAAGTTAGTTAAATTATTTCCCCAGACCATACATCATAGATCAGTAATTGGTGCCTATAAGCGCCAAGGGTGGAAAACTATTTGTCATTTTGACGTATACAACTTGAACATTAACAAAATTCACAAAGAGCGGAAAATTACAACTAAATGTTAAATTTCTCAATCAATCCAGTTCCTTTTCGAAAGGTACATAGTAATGTTAGTTTATTTTCCTATAAGTCGATTACTAAATATACCATAGCAGAAAAGCAGAATCTAACGAAAAAAAAAGGAATCAGAATGGCAATATCTGGGCTATACAGCGTGGGGGTAAAACTTTTTCGGACTTGTGTTTACTAAAATATCCCATGCGTTTCTCGTCAATGTTCTCTGTAAACGGATTTATTGTACTCGATATTTGTCTATTGTAATCATTTAAAGAACTTATTATTAATGGGAGCCTTCTGATCTTTCAAAATACGTAAAATAATCCAGGCGACAGCGATATTCGGTTTTGTTGTTGTATTTCTTGGTTTTGTTAGTCCATTTTTTAATGCCAGAAATAACACATGGAAAATCGTTTAAATCTCTCACAAACACCTTCTTTAGCTAAAAATAATAATGAAATAAAACTGAAAAACAAGAGCAACATCTTAATAAGAAATGAAGAACCCCGTTCAGACTCAAAAAGTAGACATTCAAAATGTATTCATGTTGAAATAAATGTTGGCTGTTTAAATGTTTAATGATTAAATTAAATTGTTAAATATTTTGATAAGACATATTTATCCAACACTTATTTAACAATATAATAATAACAATCAAAGCAACACCTTGATTAATTCCCACCATACATACACATACAATCTAACATCTTTATTTAGAAATTTTCAATAGACTCCTCAAGAAAATTTTACGCAGAAAACACATTAATAATTCATGTTCTTATTTCCCACATATACCAACAAAAGGATACAGTTTTACCAGAGGCAATACAATTTTGGGAGCAGGCTTTAATGGTGCGGCAAACAAAGGGACCTATAAGGCTTAACAGGTATTACCACAGATAAAATTATTATTTTTCACGAAATTTGTATTTAATTGTTTTATAATCGTATTACTACTTTGATTTTACTTAATAATTTACAAGATTAATTATTCCTTAGGAAATGCAATAGTACCAAGGTATTTGTTAAGAATGGTTTGACTCATTGTATAGATAATTGCAAATCAATAACCATGTGTGGTGAGGTGCAAGTGCCCGAAGGACATTTGGATGTAAGTCAATTTGTCACGTTTACAGTACACACATATAATAAATAAAATAATTAATTAAATTACTTTTACTAATAAGGTTTGCCGTATTTGCAATGCTACTGGCCAAAATTGTCGTGTAGAAGAATCTACTCAAGCGGGTGAAGGTATAGAAGATGCTGACTTTGTTTTTTATGTCTCTGCCAGACAAACAGAACGTTGCCACAAGGGTTTAACAGTGGCGTATGCCGCCCATTGCCAACAAGAGGCTACTTTAGATCGTCCTATAGCGGGTCATGCGAATTTATGCCCCAATAGTATAAGCACAAAACCTCAGGAATTGCAGACACTTATATCAACTGTTAAACATGAAATTTTACATGCTTTGGGGTTTTCCGTAAGTTTATTTGCTTTCTTTCGTGATGATGAAGGAAAACCCAGAACGCCGAGAATACCTGATACAGGAAAACCGCATTTAAATGAAATGTAAGATTATTTCTACTTAATTTAAAAATGATTAATCTAAATAATAATTTAACATTTACTTTCGATAAAGCCTACAAATTCATCAGTGGAGTAATGAGACTATACGCAAAGTGGTTAGAAATAATTGGTCGGTACGTAATGGTCATGTACGCAAAGAAATCACAATGATGGTGACACCCAGAGTAGTAGCAGAAGTACGTAAACATTTCAATTGTGATCTTTTAGAAGGAGCTGAATTGGAGGATCAGGGTGGAGAGGGTACAGCTTTGACTCATTGGGAAAAACGTATATTAGAGGTATTTTTTTATTTTCATAAGGCTTAAATTATTTGTTCCTGGATATTATTTAAATAGTTTTATGTCCGTTTTTTTTTTCAGAATGAGGCTATGACTGGTACTCATACCCAATCTCCTGTTTTTTCACGCATTACATTAGCTTTAATGGAAGATTCGGGCTGGTATCGTGCCAACTACAGCATGGCTAGCCCTTTGTCTTGGGGTCGTGGTCTAGGCTGCAATTTTGTTATGCGCAGCTGTAAAGATTGGATACAATTAAATAATGCCAAGTATGTATTTTTATATTCTTTGTAAAATAAAAATTATTGAAAATTGTATTTTCCTTTTTAGGGGCCGTTCTATACATCCCTTTTGCTCAAAAGTCAAACAAGATCCTTTACAAACTGAATGTACAGATGACCGTAATTCGGTGGCATTGTGCAATTTAATTAGACATAACTATAGATTACCCGAACAGTATCAGGTTCGTAAATTAAAATACAAAAAAAATTTAAAATTTTGAATTTTTTTTGCTAAGAAATAAATTTCACACAAAATTAAAACTTTAAAACTTTCACAATTGTTTTCCATGCTATATATGTAGAAAGCACAGTAGTTTCAATCAATATATTTTTTCCTAAATACTTCAGTATGAAAATAGACTGTATTTGTTCTACTTGATTTTTGTTTGAAATTGTCACCTCCACAACTAGTTCTATAGAAGTGTTAGCTAGCCAGTATCCATTTCTGTGGGGCGGATCGGCTTTAGAATCTGTTTTTTTTTTTATTCTATCGGGATATTTCCTAAAGCCCATTTTTATATTCAATTTAATTTCACAGCAAAAACTTTTTGGTTTTCGGTAATGACAACTACTTATTAAAGCACTTTCCTAGAAAGTA
>MINK01021140.1:229-12047 GCA_001735545.1 Phormia regina
AATAATGTTTGAAATAAATAGATACATGATTTATGCTTCAATTAAAATACATACATACCATAACCTTCCAACAGTTCTCTTCAGCATATTCCGTGACACGGGTGAAATAAAAACCTGACCGAAACCGACTACTCCTCATGTATACACAATTATGCCTCCACTTTTGCTTATAGTAGTTTCATCTCAGAATCTGCTGCTCGCAGAAGTCCCAGGCTGAAAATATCGTGTTATCCGAATGTAATTAATGAAATTTTCTTACCTTTAAATAAAACGAATTTAGAAAATATGTTAATCCGTGCAATTTTTACTATTGAACTGTTCACTTCTTCATTTTACTCATTTGGATTTAATAAGTGTTTGCCTATTATAAAAAAGCAATAACAAATTTTATAATATTTTGTAATAATATTTTGACACTTACCATAATTTGACACTTACCATAAGGAGGATAATCAACAAATAATTGAAAATTGCAAAAATATTTTCATATTTAATTTGATTGTGTGTTTTTAAATGTCAAGAAATTTTATTTTGAATATTTTGTCAAATAATTTTAATTATATTTTTTTAACAACAAAGACCACAATTTATTCAGTTTTTAAACCTTGTCATTGAAAAGTAAGTACATCTGTAACTACATGCCATTACCAAGTTTTTGCTGAGAAATTTAGAAAATTATTTTTCCACGTTATAAATTGCTAAAAATATTATAAAATTAAAATTTCAAACACTCAAATAATGAATACAATTAAAAATGCAATTAAAGCTGTTTTTGTCCTCAAAAAATCGCTTAATTGATAATATTTTTTTCGTATCTATTAATTTAAATTAAACACAAAAAAATGCAGATTAAATTTTTAATTAACTAATATAGATTTTCAATAGTTTTATTAATTGAATTTCACTTTATATAAAATTTGATATTTTAATTCATTAAAAGAAACATTTCTTTCATCGAGTTTCTCAATTAATCAAACAATTAATTGCTTTAAATGTTTTTTAATATGTAAGAAATTGTTTTCTTTTTTAGTAAAAATGTTAGAAAATTAATAATTGTTTATTAGAAATAATTGATAATATTAAAAAAGGTAGTTGAAGGAATTTTTAATTGACAACATTATTTCTATATATAAAGTATGTCATTATATTTTTTAGAATTTATTAGAATTATAGAAATAAGAATTATTTTCTTGATAATATAAAACAGAATTATAATCACCATTTAATTTACATAATAAAAATCATTTAAATTATAATTAAATGATTCATTTATATTACACATTAAAAAAATTGTTTTATTGAATTTATTACATTTACAATTATTATTATTATTGTTTTAACTTTCTTTATTATTTTAGGGTTTCTCATGCGTTGATTTATTAAACGCTGGCATGAAACAATCGGGAGTTTTCTATTTACAAATTCGCGGCACTACCTATTGGTTCTTAAAGGTATTTTGCGAACAGGAAATATCTGATGGCGGTTGGACGGTGGGTATCTGATCTATTTTAATAACAAACAACTTTTTTGTTATATTTCTATATAATTCATTAATTTCTTTGCATAATTTTGTAGGTCATACAAAGACGTGATGATTTTGGTGAACCTAGAGAAAATTTCAATCGTGATTGGGCCGATTATAAAAATGGTTTTGGTGATCCAGCTAAAGAATTTTGGTTGGGTAATGAAAACATATATATGCTAACAAATAATGAGGATTATATACTAAGAGTAGAATTGGAAGATTTTGAAGGAAATAAAAGGTAAATAGGAAAATAAAATATTCGAATATATTTCTTATTTTATTCGATTATTAAAACTTACGTTTTTATTACAGATATGCACAGTATTCACATTTCAAAATACATTCTGAGGCTGATTATTATAAATTGGAAATTGATGGCTATGAAGGTAATGCTGGCGATTCTTTAAATGATCCCTGGTATGGTTCAAATAATAGTCCATTCTCTACGTATAATCGTGATAATGATAGATCATCATTAAATTGTGCTAGTATGCTAAAGGTAAATCAAATGAATTAAATAAATATTTTAGTTTATAACTTCTAAACCGTTAAAATAACAATTTATGTTTTAAAGGGCGGCTGGTGGTGGAAGTCATGCGGTCGAGGTCTTAATGGTCTTTATTTACATGATCCACAAGATTTGACAGCACGTCAAGGTATTGTTTGGTTCCGTTGGCGCGGATGGGATTATACTTTAAAAAAGGCCACCATGATGATAAGGCCACGTGGTCCCCAACCTATGGGTGCCAATTCAGCATCCTCATCATCGGCGTAAACATTATGTTAACCATTATTTTATTAATTAAACATCATTTTCTTGTATATTATTCTTTTTCGAAACAAAAACAAAACAAACAACTACGACAATTAAGCGAAAACAACAAAAACAAAAAATACTCATTCATTTAAATCATTATATTATTGATGCATACATTAATTCATTAATTCATTGTTTAAAAATTGAAAACAAAACAAAAAAATAATGGTAATTTTTGATCATTCATTCACAATTGATTTGAAATTGTCTATCAACCGTTAATTCAAATTTAACACCAAATCACAATAAGTTGTTTATTTCATAGCGAATTATATTATTTTTTGTTTATTTCTTAATTTTTTTTTTTTTTTTTTTTTTTAATTATTTCTTATGATTTTTTTTATACATTTTAATTTGTTATGTTTTAAAGTTTTATTAACTTATTATTATTATCATTTTACATAAAAAAAACAAGAACAAAACAATACTTAATTATAATACATACTCGTACATACACACACACAAACACACAGCATACATCATTATAAAAAGAAATTGAAATTTCCGTTTCCTTGTTTCAAAAAAAAAAAAATGCACACTTTCCATTTTATTCATTTTTTTGTTAAATATTTGTTTTATTAATTCATAATATTAAATTGGCTTTTAAGTAATTTTAAGTTAAATATTTAACGAGGCCGGTTATGTGACAATAAATAAATGAAAGAAAAAAAAAACGAATTAAATATAATAATCATTAAGATATTGAATAAATTAAATAAATACTTTATTCAATTTAAAATAAAATACATTTTTATTTTTCTAAATTTAAAAGGCAATAAAAAACACGAGTTTTCAAATACGATTGAAATGATATTTAATACAGAAAAAAATTATTTTCTATTAATTTTCTATGAAACTATTAATTCTATTTAAAACATTATGGAGTTAATTTCTTTATGGTTTGAATTATTCAAAAACAAATATTTTATTAAAATTTTAAACAAAAAAATCTAAAAATTCTAACCTAAAAAACCTAATGAAGAACAGTGGACCCGAATGCAAAATTTTTGTTTATGATGCCTTTTCTCCTAAACCACTTGTCAGATAGAATTAAAATGTATAACAACCTGTAGAATATCTCGTGTTATCACAGAATGACTACAGAATGGTTTTTCTTTTCAAATCTTTTTTATATTTATATTCCATACGATCAGAAGTTTAGGAGATACTGAATAAAAATTTTATATTTGTCCTCACTATAAGTCGGGGTTCACACACAGCAATTTATCTTGTCGCAATTCTGATTTTGTACACGAGAGAGGTAAAGAGAAAGTAAAAGTTTAGTATTCTATTCACCTCTCTCTTCTATAAACTCAGAATTGCGGCTAGAAAACTTGCTGTGTGTGAACCCGGGCTAATACGTTTTAAAGTTTTAAATGCCACAAACAATTTTTCAAAATATTAAAAAAAATTGTATTCAAATCTCATTTTTAATTATTCATTAAAATATATTTTTAAAATAACCCAGGAAAAAATTTAGAACATGTTCTAAAATCTTTAGTTCTAGAACTAGCATAATCAGAACCACTACAAATTCTTTAATAACATCCTTAGAACTAGTGGTATCACAACCAATTCTGACACCATTGGTCTAGAATCTATTTGTGGTTCTAAATTAGTTTTAAAAATAATGTTTTAGGGAACTAGTTCTTAAGAACTAATTCTGTATGACTTCTATATCACTTCTGAGAATAAGTTAATGGTTCTCGAATGACAAATTTCATTAGAATAAAAAATTTAAAAAACTTGTTCTAAACTAGTTCAAGAATCGTTCCATAGAATGAGTGTTGGCTAGCTATCACTTCCTCGGAACTAGTTCTGGAGGTGACAATTTAAAGCAAAAATCATTAGTCGTAACGTCAAAGTAGAACAAGTACAGTCTATTTTCATAGGTTCTGGAACTAGTTGTAGAATTAATACAAATTTTCCTGGAAAGGTTTATTTAAAGTATCAAACGATTCTTTTAAGCCTAAACTATTAGTAAATTAAATCTGACATAAATAATCCTTTTTTATAGTTTCCTTCACGTCCTATAAAATAACACTTTTGAATTATTTTTCCCTTCTTTTTTCTCCAAAAATTGAATATACAAATTAATTTTGTATTTAAATCCCAATCAACTATAAGTTTAAACTCGAAATTAAATGAAGTTTGGAAGTTGTTAAATGCAAATATAATTAACTTTTAACAATATATCTGTATAACACTCCAAGGCGAGGAAGTAAAATAAAAAATAACTCGCCTTCATTAAATATCAAAGTTAAGCATTTCATTTCAACATTTCAATTAAAGTATTTGTTTTTCCACAATATCATTAAATTCATTATAAATTATTACACATTTTCGTTGTTTGTTCTTTTTTTATATTTAAATAATATTTTGTTCTTGCACCTTCAAAATATAAAATTATTTTGTTAATAATTGCCTAAATCTTTATATCATAATACATACATAACTATAATTCAATTGATTTTTTTTTTTTTCTTCTTATGTAAATAATTTCTTAATTACATCTAAAAACATTGAATTTTCATTAAAAAAATACATACATATTGAAAAAAAAAATAATAATAAAATTGTAAAAATTCATGCACCATAAATATAAAAGAAATAAAAAAAAAAACACAAAAATTAGTAGTTAAATTTTGTATAAAAGAAATCTGTGTAAAACAAATTAGTATTCTTAAGAGATTTTGTAGTAAAAATAAATAAGAGAGGTTAATAAAAATAAATCAAATAAAAAAAATATATAAAAAAAAATAAAACACTTGTTTTTTCTTTAATTTTAAAATAAAACAAAATATTTTTTTTATATTTTTAGCATATTTTTTATTATAAAAAACATGTTTTGAGAGATTCTTGTAAATGTTTTAATACACAAATATAGAGAGCTGTAAGTATTTCTAATGTATATGTTGGGTGGGGGGTGAAATATATTTAATTTAAGTTAAAATAAGTTAAATGACTGATTGGGTGCTGTTGGCTTAATCACATACAAACATATACAATACACTACAATATTTTAAAAGCGGTTTTAAATTTAAAGTTCATCTTTAATATGATTATCTTTGCAAGAACAAGCATTTTTTTCTTGTACACGTTCCATGCCAGGCAAAACATTAATGGGTGAAACTAAACGTTGACTCCATTCCTAGAAAAAATAAAAAAAAAAAAAAAATATGTTAAAAACATCTTATAAATTATATTATTATTAAACTTACTTTAAATAAAGCCATATGATAACAATAAATGTTACGTGGCAATAAATTATTAACTGCAAATTCTCTAGCTTTAAGGGCTATTTCTTTAACTTGTTTTTGATTTTTTTCATCTTTGGCCCATTCAATGTTCTCGATTAAATCGCTCAAGTCTCGTTTAACTGGTATGTAATGTTCATAGGGCTGTAGTTTACTATAGAAATGTTCATAGTACGGCGAGGTTTGTTTGAAAACTGTAGAACCGCCACCCAAAAGATAAGGTAGACGATATGAAGCAACAGTTCCATCAATATTAAATTGAAATTTATACTGAAATATTTTGAATTTAATATTTAACTAATTCTAAAAAATTGATAAAAAAAAAACTCACCTTAAAAAATTCCATAAAACTTATATGCTCCACTTTCGGTCCATATTTATTTTCTTCATCGCGAAAGAAGAAAAAGTTTGTTATAGCTGCATCTATTAAATCGGGACGTTGTCTTGCTAAATCAATTAAATCTAAACGTTCTCGCCTCGAGTCACGACCACGCCAAAATAATTTATCGATCTTCTCATCCCAAGTATATTTACTACGTTGTACTGATAACATATCTAATGTTACTCTTTCCATAATGCCCAGTGTGGATTCTGTTATATCGTATGTAGGCAAAACAATATCATGTGAATCATTACTACCCGACCACGAAAATATGGGATAGGGTCCTGATGTCCTTTGCTGGCCTCCTTTTTTCGATAAAGGCCAATCGCCAAGATTTAAAAAGAATTCCATATCTGGCAGTTGTACAACACGACCCAATGCCAAAAGTGTAGCGTCCATAAACATTTTAAAGCCATCATATTTGCCATAACATTTGCGCCAAATTTGTTGGTCTTTAACAATATAATGACACAATGAAATACTTTCGGGTTGATTATAACGTTTGATTAAATTATCACGTATTAAACTAAAATTGACACGCTTAAAGGAATGTAAGTCGGAAACAATTTGTTCTTCTTGCGAGGCTGATTTACACTCATTATTAATCATCCATAAATTGATTTCAGTGGGACAATAGCATTTCTCCGAATACACTCTATTCCAAATGTAATAGGGTGATTTGGCCACATGAGAACCATTATAGCGTACATGAATTTCTACATTGTCACACCAGTTGTCAATGATTTTATAACGTGCCCAAAAGGTACCATCGCCCCGATCAATAACATCCACCTGGGAACGACAACGTCCATGGGCAGAATTTCCCACAATTTGTACTTCAAATTTTAAAGGAGGTGATTCTTTAAACCTAGTTCAAAATTATTTATTATAATTATATACCTATATTAGTTATTGATAACATAAAATTATGAATACTTACAATACACCTTCTGGGGTACTGGCATGTATGAAAAAGTACCTTGCCGGTAATACAACCTCGTCAGGTTTTAATCCATGACCATATATCAGAGATTCTTTAGGTCCTACTACATCATTTTCTCTAGCCTCAGTAAGTACAAAAGAACTTATAAATATTACAAATAATTTAATTAAAACTTTTAACATATTTCATTTAAAATTCTTGAACTTTTCTAAAATAAATAAATTTTATGTTGTAATTCGCGAAAAAATATTTTTGTTGACTTTGTAAATGTCAAATATTGTGTACAGCTGATCAGAGACCTGTGCCGAACGGCTTTTCTAAAAACTGCCGCCGGCGTCACATCGATTTCAAAAATCAATTTTTTGCAACAGTAGTTCATATTAATTTAGAAAACAGCTCATGTGAAAATTACCAACTTATTTTAGAGAAATATAAAAAGTTTTATAATAAAATCTAATAGAAAGAGATTAAAATCTAATTTTTATTAATAACGGACAGCATTCAGATATGACATCTCTGATTTTAATAAAATTCATTACAAGTATTGATCATTAATAGAATTTTACAGAATTATTCCCACCAGCCTATTGTGCTAACACAATCAGCTGATTAACGACATGCAGTACCTGCAACAATAGAATTGACACAAAGAGTTGGTTCCATTAAGCTCATCTTTCATCTGTATTTTAGAATCCAATTTCATATGCAACTGTAATCCTTTTCTATTAGTAATTGAATAATTTGATTAAAGCCTGCACATTTGAAAGTTTCGATATTAAATTTATATTAATAGCATTTAAAGGAAATCTAATTTTTTACGATTATTCGGAGAAGTGTGTTAGTGTAGTACAAACGAAATAACCTTTATAAGAAATTATTTTTTTTAACTTTAACGGGATATCCTAATTTGTTTCGAAATATAAATTACTTGATTAATTATTTATAGAACATTTTTGAAATAAGTAATTTTTTTATTTTGGTACTTCCTTATAGAAAATATTTTAAAAATATATATTTACTTTATTTTTTAGAAAAGAATAATTTTATAGAAATCAAATTTTATATTTTTAGAAAAAATATTATGAAAATATATTAAATTTATTAATACAAACTCTATATAAGCACAATTTTTGGTTACCCACTAAAGCGCCAATTTGCATGTATAAAAATATTTAAAATTTTTATGAAATTACTCACGAATTTCATCACAAATCTCAATTTCTGTTTGTCTTCTTCACATCGCTTGTGTATAGTAATTTCCCTACAAAATCGCTGGATTCGACCAAAAATTAACACTGAATTAACAGCACTGTACATTTGCTTCGAATTTCCACAACACGAATTTCGGAAAAGAAGATATAAAGACATTTAAATCGCAATTTAACATTCAAACACTAAAAAATTTAATATAATGAGTTTCCAATTACCTGGAGGTAATACCCCATCAACTGGCGGATTTTCTTTTGGCGCTCCCAATGCTTCGGCCACCACTGCACAACCAGCTGCAGCAAAACCTGGTGGTTTCACTTTTGGCGCCACAGGCGGTGGTGATGCAGGAGCAAAACCATTAAGTTTTGGTTTTGGAGCAGCCGCACCCACAGCCACTAGTACAGCCGCCACCCCAGCTTCATCAGCTGCTACAGGAACAACTTTCGGTTTGGGTAGCGGAGGAACTGCTACAGGTTTCGGGTTTGGTGCGTCCACTACAACTGCTACCACTTCCGCATCAGCTCAACCTGCGGCACCAACATTTGGACTAACAGCTACTGCTACATCCCAGCCATCTGCAACTGGATTTGGTTTTGGTACCACAACTCCGGCAGCAACGTCGACTACTACTGCAGCTACCACAGCAGCTGCTTCTACAGCTTCTGCAACAACTACATCTGCAGCTCCACTGACGGGTGGTTTTTCAGCTTTTGCCGCTCCATCAACAACAACTTCTACCGCTTCAGCTCCTACTGGCTCAGCAGCAACAACAGCCACTTCCTTACTAACAGCACCAGCATCCACAGCAGTCACTACATCAGCTCAAGCCTCGACAGGATTTGCCAGCTTAACTACAGCGACTAAAACTACAGATTCAACCAGTATGCCACCCAACGCCTCTCAGTTAACATACAATCAATTAGAGGAACACATTAATAAATGGACTCTGGAACTTGAAGATCAAGAAAAAGTATTCACCGATCAAGCCACACAAATCAATGCCTGGGACAAAATTCTCATTAGTAATAATCAAAAAATACTCGATTTAAATGATGCCGTTCAAAAGGTTAAATCAGATCAACAGACTCTAGAACAAGAATTGGAATTTATAGCAACCCAGCATAAAGAACTGGAAGAAAGTATTATGCCACTGCAAAAAGAATTCATGAAAATACCCCAAGTTGATGTGGAACGTTCACAGACTTATTTGATGGTGGAAAATCTAGATACACAATTGAAACAAATGTCTGAAGATCTTAAGGAAATTATCGACAATTTGAACGAATCAAATAAATGTCAAGACAATTCTGACCCTATTATACAAATTGGTAAGATTCTCAATGCCCATATGAGTTCTTTGCAATGGATCGAACAGAGTACTTCGTCGATTGGCAATAAATTGGAAGATATAACGAAAATGCATGAGACCTTTAAAAGGGACTCTGAGAGATCTTTTCGATCGGCTTATTACAATTAAGTGTATTAAAGAAAGTAAATTATTTTGTTTAATTGATTTAAAAATAAAATAATCATTTTAAAGTTTTCCATTAACTTTTTATTTAGTTTCCTTAAATAAAAGAAAGTGTTTATATACAAAAATTTATTAATAATTTTGAAAATGTTTAATTCTAAATAAAGGACATTTTTTCGTAGAACCCAAAGCAAAATAGGCTGACTGTGGTGAAAACTCTAATGTACGTACTTCATCCAATTTTGGAGTTCTACCAGGGAAATTAGCATAAACTGTAGCTGATGGAAAGTGTGCAATTTTTACGGCATCTTTACATAAACCTGAGCAGAATGCCAACATCTCTGATGAGTGATTAAAACGTACACAACTGATGCCGGTAGTTAAATTCAAAAAGGTTTTTTCAGGCTGAGGTGTCGGCGAAAGCATTACTTTTTCAAAATCATAAACATTTACTACACCTTCCATACTTCCCGTGGCCAAGAGACGTTGATTAGGTGATAAATCCATAGCATTACCCACTATGCAGCCATCATCTACAAATTTATGTTCCATTTTTTGTTGCCGCATCGAAAATATACTAATATTCGACGATTTACCACTCACTATTAGACGCTTCGAATCGGCAGTAAAGCACATTGAAGACACTTCATCATTTTGCTTTAATGTTCGTATAATTTCAAAAGTTTTGGCTTCATAAATATGAATCTCCCCTGAGTAACCGGCTGAAGTCAAATAGCGACCACAAGGTGAAACTGTAAAATTGCTTAAATCCCCAAAATCTCGTTTCAAATTGTAACGCGACTCTTTCGCATTTAGTAAATCATAAATATAGGCATATCGTTTTGTTGAACCAAATACAGCCTTAGTACCACAGGGTAAAAGTTTGGCACAGCGTATAGGAAAATTGGGGATGTGTATGTTGTGTAACTTATCATTTTCTGTACCATCTATAGCATAAATTGTGGCTACTCCATGATCTCCAGCTACCAAAGCTGCAGTACTAGAGGGATGGAATTGTATACTATTGACAGCACCTTCAGCATAGGTGGCACGATTCAAATCCTTCATTCGTTTCATGTTCAGATGACCTGATGTTAAAATACCCTCTGGTGGTTTATTAAGGAAACCAACAGTACGCAAAAGTTCATCGTCGCCATCACTGTCTTGCTTTTGGTCCTCATCTAATGAAGCCCATTTGGGTTGGCTAAAAACACGGGCAAAACGCGTCGTCAAATATTCCTTATACGATTTATCTTTCTTTAGATGGTCCAAAGGTCCGGTATGTCTTGTTTCTAATTTTACTTCTCCCAATTGTATTTCTTCATCGTCAGCATCTGTCCACACTGGTTTTCGTTTCTGGGCTTTTCTTTTAGTGCCACTGTCTATCTGCTCATCCTCACTTTGGGTTTCGTGTGTTATGTTAGTTTGTTTTGACGGTTTGGATATAGCCTTTTCCAAATTCTTTATTAGTTTAGATTTATCTCCAAATATTACTTTGTCCATGGTAGAAGAAATTTCTTCATTATTGTCATTCCCCTCATTTTGTTCATTGCTTTCTGTATTGTTCTCAGAGGATTTTTGCTGCTGCTGGCTTTCTTTTTTCTCTTCCTCCTCTTCTTTGTTTCGATATTCTGCAATAAGATCATTTAACTCTTGCATATCATCACTTAATTCATCGTCACTCATTGTAAGATTTATTTAAATTAATTTAAAAAATTAAAAAATTTTAAGCGTAAACAACACGTGCAACAAAATGTTCAAATTTTGTTTAGACAAATGTCATTTTTTTCAGCTGTAGGCATGTAAACATTATAAGCTTGCCAGATTGATAAAAGTTTGTAAATTCAAATTGAAAAAGTTTTTGAAATTATACGAGACTTTTAGTCGTCATTGCGTACATTTATAATAATTAAAATAAATATTATAATAAAACAAACCACATTTATTACCTCTAAAAACACGAATTTTGTATAGAATTTCAATAATTTTTTTTAAGAGTAAACCCATAGAACAAAATGTCAAAAATATATGAAAAAAGTATATAAAAAGAGAATTCGAATAATATGTTCCGTCTTAATCTTATTGTTTACTTAGCTTAAAGCATTGGATTATCCCGCTTTATATATTTTATTACAGCTGCTAGATATATATTGTTTTTTTTTTTTTTTTTTTTTTTTTTGGTTATTAATATTACATATAATTTGAATTTTTGGT
>MINK01021153.1:0-16268 GCA_001735545.1 Phormia regina
GACATTAATCGGTTATTAACCGGTAAACTTAAAACCTCGAATAATTATTTGTCAAATAATCTGAATGCTCGATTAATTAATAGTAATAGAATATCCTATTACATAGACAGCCAGACAGACAGACAGACAGACAGACAGACAGACAGACAGACGGACATTATTAAATCAACTCAGAAAGTGATTGGATACACCTTAAGGTGGGGACCTGATGAGTTCTTTTGTGCATTACAAATCGATATTTAAAAATTTATTGATATTACAATATGATTTAAAAAACTTACCATTTTCTAATATTTACAATGAAATAAATAACAAATAATTATGATTCATATTTTAATAATATATTTAATAATGTTTATTAATTATTTCCGTTACATAGTTTTCAGTTTTATTGCTATAATTAATTAATAATATATTTTCTTGTTTTATTACTTAATAAATCATAATCAAAATTAACATTTTATGTAGATTTTAAAATGGTTTCTTTTATAATAATTATTATATTTATTTCTTTTAGTTAATTTATTTAAATAATATATATAAAATATTTACATGTAACTAGATGAGGAAAAAAAATAATAATAATAAAAAATAAAATAAAAACTTTAACCAAAATAATACAAAAAATAATAATGACAAAAGAAAAAAAAGAAAAATACTATTTTAAATCCTAAAGATCTAAAAATACAGCAGACTCTCAGCAAAAATGTTGCTAACAAAATTATTAAATGAATTATTTTCATTAATGTTTTCTTATAATATTAAATGCTATTATAATAATAACTAATTAAATAACAAAATTAAAACTGAAATACACAAAAAAAAATAATTAATAATAATTAAGTAGTTGTTATACACAAAAAGAATAATAATTATAATAATGATTAAAATAATAATATATTAATGAGTAATAATTATAAAACAAACAAAAAAAAATTAAATATTAAGAGGATTTTGTTTATAATACAATAATTAATTAAAATTTAAATTTTCTTTTCTTTTAAAACAATTTAGTTAAGGAAATTTGTTTTATAAATTTTTATAAATTTGTATAAATTTAGAATTGTATTATAAACAAAACCTTCTATTACTAGGATCTAAATTAGTAAAACGATATAAAAATTCCTTTAAAACAAATTTGTAATGAAAGTAACAAAACGAAGGAAAAATTCACTTCATTTCGTAAAAAACAACAAATAAATTTCATAGTTATTTGTTGCTCTCAATACAAATTGTCGCAACGAATTTTTCGTTCGTTATTTTAATTATTATTTTCAAAACAAATTCTTGAAACGAATATTCATTTCGTTTTACAAAAATCCGACTCTTAATAAGAATAATATTTTATAAAAAAATTATTAAATATAATGAGTAAATACAATTGTTTATTTTTTTATATTTTTAATTATTTTTTTAATTATTTTATTATTTGTTAATGTATTTGTTATTATTAAATGATGCTTAATTATTTTATATATTTATTTTTTAATTTTTGCCATGACTAAGACTAGTTTTTTTTATTTTTTATTTTTTTTAATTAATTATTTAATTAATGAAAAAGTGTTAGTTAACAAAACAAACAGTTCTTTTTGTTTAAGGTCTTTTTAAGAATTTTTTATATTTAATAAAGTGTTTCTTTTATTTTCATTTGCTTAAGGAACCTTTTTTTAAGAATTTTTGTCATTAAAATATAAATAAATTAGCATGGACCTGAGCATTAAGAAAAAGAAAAACTCAATACATTTGCTTTTAATAAACAATTTTCTTATAAAATATATAACTATATTCATATACATGTACATAAGTAAATAGATAGAGTTTTTAAATAATTTCCTTATATACTATATAAAGAGCTGGTTTAAAAATTGCTCTAAATTATATACAATTTTACAAAGAAATTTCTATCAAAATATGGGCTTATTAAGCTTAAGTTTTTTTATTTTTAATATATCGTATATAAATAGTGCGCCTACTTATTTGCAAAAGTTAATAAAATTTTTATAGCAACTACATTGAATGCTTTTACTATATATATATAAAAAAAGACTTAAAGCTTGTAAAGCTTTAATACTCAGGATATTCTCACTTATATTAGCATTACAATTTTGCTAAAAGCTTTAATAAAGTTTGACTACTTTTAAATTTTACTGAGAACTAGATGAGGGCGTGGTGATGTTGTTTAAGTTTGACTATAGTAGATTATTTCAATGGAAATGTTTTTAAAAAATGCTTTATTTGGTTTAAATATAACAAAAATTGAGCTTTTTTTTATAAAATTGTATGTAATATATATCGATAGTTTCTGAAATATTTTATTATTTTCTTAAATTTGATTTCGTTAAAGACATTCAGCCTAACTATAAAAGCAAAAAAGTTTTTTCAAGTTTTTTATCATAAAGCTTTTAAAATAAAATTTTAAAATTTAATTTTAAAATGAGCTTTTTGTTTTTGATTGTATTGAATGAAAGTTCATGTATAATTTGTTTTTATAATATTTTGAAATTTCTTTTTGTTATTTAATTTCATTGAAAAATATTTTTAAATGTTTCAATGTATGAGTTTTAGAAAACTTTTAAAATAGATTTCTTAAAGTACGGAAAACACAAAATAAAGTCGACTTTAGCTAAAATAGAATTTTAAAATTCTTTAATGGTTAGGCTCATAGATTATAACATAGATATGAAGTTCAGTTTTCAAAAACGTAAGTCGATTGTCAAAAAAAAAAACATAAGTCTAAGGACGTGTTAGTAACAAATTTCATTGAAAACAAAAACAATTCTAGTACGTATGCCTCTTTGAGTAATTTTTTTCGATTGAGTTTTTTTTAAGCTTTATATCCATGTCAATAATCTATGGTTACACTGATTAATTTTAATAATTTAAAAAAGGGAAAGAAGGAGAATCAGTACAATGGGGATAACGCATGTCATGAACAGTTGGGGGGGGGCTATATTGTGTGTAACATGTCGAAAATATCATTTGAGATCCCCTGATTAAATTCTAAGTCTATCTAGTTACGTCTGTCTGTTGAAATCAGGGTAGCACTCAAACGGGTAAACTTAGGTTAACGAAATTTGGCTCAAATATTTATCTTTAATAAAGTTTGTTTGTAATTGAAAATGAATAAAATCGGTTGATAAACAAAAAAGTACTAACAACATTAGAAAACCGTTTTAGCTTAATTTCGTACTTAAAACTTGATATTTCGCGCTTTTATTTTAATTTCCCATAACACAAGTCCAGGTTACAAGGTTTTTGTCCTTCATGGCTTTAAAGTAATAAAAAAGATCCCTGGTGCTTAAGACCTCCCCAGGCAAATCAAACGCTATACTGCTAGACACGGTTTTTGTCCTTTACGGCTTTAAAGTAATAAAAAAGAACCCTGGTGCATAAGACCTCCCCTGGCAAATCAAAAGCTATACTGCTAGAAGAAAATATTTAATCAAAAGTGATTTCATGCCAAAACGGTCATGACTGATCCCATTTCACTAAAGATATTGGCAATTGGAAAAGTCACTCAAATCACAAAGTTTTTTGTGCTTTCCGGTCCAAAAATATGAAGGTTTTTTAATAAAAGAAAAAAAGCTGAAAACTTTCCAAGGTAGTTGTAGTTGTTTACACGATAATAACTTCTAAACTATAAGAAAGATATCTGCTTTTAATTCTATATTAAAGCCAGAGATATTATTACATTTAAATTAATATTTATAAAATTTGTGTACATCAAAAGTTCATAGTTAGATATATTGAACACAATATATTAAAGTCAGTATTAACCCCCTTTTTTTCAAAAACCTTTCACCTCACTTGGAAAAAAATTTCCATACAAATTTTTCAAAAACAATTAACATGAAAAAATTTTTAAAGTGAGGGGAAGTGTTTTACAAAATAAGTCCCTAAATAAAATTTCTAATTTTACAATGTATGGTAAAGAAGATAAGAGCATTAATGTATGTATACCTTTCGGAAAAATTTAATGGGTTTTTCAATTTTAAAAAATCATATTTTTGAAGCGAAAAGGGTCTTCAACCTAGAAGTTTATAACTTGAGAACTACTAGCAATATAGGTAATAACTGTAGAGAATTTCATTGGAGATATTAAGTCTGAAAATTTATGTTTTTTGTCCGATATGATATAGAATTAACTCTTAAAAAATTGTATTATTATGTCATTTATTATATAAAATTTGCATTTGGTAAATTTTTCCAGATTTAGTTATTTTTATTTATATAAAATTTATACAAAAAAGTTAAAAAGGAAAAGAATATTAGGACCAAAAGGACCTCAAGTAAAAGTCCTCAAATCTAAAAATTTTAAAAAGAAAACAAAGATTACAATTATTGTTTACAATAATGAGTAAAGAACACTTTAAGAAAAATGGCGCATGGTCCCCATTCTATTACTATTTATTTCAAAAAAGTATTACCTTTGCAAAATATATAATTTAAAAAATTTTGTTAAAATTAAATTAATATTTAAAGGACTATAAAGTTTAAAAAATTCATTATTTCTGTAACAGAAATTAAAATAAAAAATTTTATTAAAAAATATTTTTTTTTAAATAATTATAATTTTATAATAAAATTATGTCAGAAACTATCAATATTGCAAGTCAAAATAATTGAAAAATTTATTGGAAAAAAATATATTTTAAATTTCAAATTAGTTTTGTGAATACGGAGGTAAATAAAAAATAATATTGAACATACATAACATAGACAGAAGGGATTCTCTTTCAATTCGACTTCACGGTATTAATAAGTACTAATCCTTTAAATTGCTTCTCTTATATGAAATCTAGTTCTAGTGATATAACGCGATTTTAAGGAGGTTGCATCATATATTAAAGAGTATCTCGAGAACGAGTTTATTAAAAAAATAATAAAAATAAAAATTCTAATTAAAATTGCGCTCATTGTATTTCTTTTAATACTGTTAACAACTATTTGAAAAACAAAATTAGTTTATTGTTTAAATTAAAAAAATATATATAAAAAAATTCAAAAATTAAAAGCCTGCCCCGCGATGTCGATCGAAAATTCCTTCGATGGAATTTATAGGAAATAAAAACAAATTTTTAAATTTATTTGTTGTCTTCCATATAAATTGTAAAACTGGTTCTTGAATGACTTTCTGGAATTGTTAACAACTTGTATAAAAAAATCGAAAATTCCAAACAATAAAAATAAAGAATATTTACAAAATTAAATTAATTTTAAAAGAGGATTTTAAGGAACTAGGATCTTTAAAATAAAGAAAAAAAACGCGGTTCTCAAACTATTCCCTAACGCTTCTAATAGAACTAGTTGTGAATGGTACAATTTCGAACAAAAATCATTGATTAAAAAACTAGTTCTAGAACCGTTCTATGGTATGTGTACTGGCTATGTAACAATTTCTCAGAATTAGTTCTAGAGGAGACAATTTCAAACAAAAATTATCGGCAATAAAAAATATTCCGTACTTGATCTACTTTTGAATGATCAAGTACAGAATATATTAACGCATTATGGAACTAGATTTATGTAAAACTAATATATTTTTAACTGGGATATTTCATTAAAATCAATGTTTAAATATTAAAAATTAATTAAAATACTCAATTACAAATTACCCAGCAAAAATTTGGTAATGACATGTAGTAATTTTTCAATGACTGCCATATACAGTCTACATTAAAAAGTAAAAGTTTAGTGACTACTTAGAAGCTGATTCATCACAATAATAAAATTGTTTGAAAATTAAAATTTGTATAAAAACTACTCAAAATAAATTTCAAAAAAATGAGTAATTTTGATACAAATTTTATTTCCAACAATTTTATTATTGGGCTGAATCAGGGCCTTTAATTATAACCCGTTATGTAATTATTTATTTAGGAACAGATTTTTATTAAATTTAGCAATTTATAATATATTTAAAGAAATAGTAATTATTATGTGACAATAAATAATGAACTTATGTATTAATTTTTAATCTAAAATAGTTTTTAAAATATTAAACTTTTAACATTAAAAATTTAAAATTCAGAAAACAGTTCAAAACATTTTAGTAACTTAATAGTTGCATTTTAATTTCTTTTTGTTTTAACTTTTAATGACTTCAATAATAGTTTAATATAAATGAGTTTTTGAATAACTTAAACTATGCTCACATTTGTCAAATATTTAACAAAATTTGCTTGAAAAAGAAAATTTTTTGTCAAATGTTTTGTAAAAGTCAACTGCATCAAACAAGATAAGTTAAAAATATTTTCCTTTTAAAATGGAAAATTTATAAAATATTTTTTATAGTGGTTACCTCATTTTGGTCATATATTTGACTAGTCTAAACTTATCTTGTAAAAGTAATTAGTTCTTACAATTAGTATAGTTCAGATTAACCAAATATTTGATCAAACTAATATAACCATAATTTCTAACTTCACCATTTTAATTGAAAAATATTTTTTATTTATCATTAATCGTAACTAACATTTTAGCGAATATTTTTTGACGTTTTTTTTACTTACAAATCATTTGCAAGATTAAACAACATCAAAAAAAATTTTTTGTAAAACTAATGGTCACGCAAATTTGGTTAAATATTTGACAAATGTGAACTTAGCTTAATGACTAAAGGTAAATAGCAGCCTCTAATTTTATCACCATTTTAAAATGGATTATACAGTTAAGGTTTAAGTAGTATAAAGCCATTATTATAAGCTACTTAACTCATTACCCAGTAACCAAAGTTTTTACTGGATACATAGAAATATATTTCTTTTAATACTTCCATGAAATTTTTATTAAGTATTTCTATTAATTTGTGAATAAAATCAATAATTATGCATTGATTTTAATGGAGTATGTCTTATTTTATTTGCAATAAATTTATCTTTAGGAGTAAAGAATAAAATTTTTAATTTTTAACATTTCCTAATTTTTATGATTTTTTTTGAAAAGAAAAAAAAATGAAATTTTGTATAAAATTTGTCGTTTTTTGTCCAGAATATAGGCTTAATATCTCCATAACTGTTAGTTGTATTATATAAAAATGACTTGAAGAAAAATTTTAAATTTATATTCTTTTGAATAAAATTAGACAATTCGTTTACGAGTTATGCTTTAAAATATGATGCAACCTACTTAAAGTTACAAATCACAATTGATCGCTTGACCTATAGTCTATTTAAAAAAAATGTTTTAAAGGTTTAATACTTATTTATATCATAAATACGAATTGATGAAAAAATCCCCTACCGCTGAAATTTTTACATTTTGTAAATCTTTAAAATTATTTAGAAAAAAATAAAAAAGTGTTTTAGAAGAATTAAAAGTTTTAAATCAATTTAAAAAATTGAATTAAAAAAATATGAAAACACGAAACTGTGAAAAAAAAATAAATGCATTTTATATAACAAGTGATTAATTAACTTGTATATAAAAAAAAATATTTCAAAATTTAAATTATAATAATAAACAAAATTTTATATAAATAGTTATTAATTTAAATAATCTAAACTTTTATAGTACAATTGTTCATTATTATTATTATGATGATTATTATTAATGTTATGGCTAAACCAGCGTGGCGGTAAATCTTCATCAAAATTAAAATTTATTAGAACTTCTCTGCCATCATTATCACCATTAATTAGCATATTATCATTAACATTATCATCATCGTCATCATAGATAAGAACTTCATTTTTAATTAAATCTTCATAACGATAATTACGATAAGTTTTTGTATTATTATCATCATTATCATCTTCCTGTTCAGATTCAGATTGAGCCCAAGAACCATAATCGCCAGATGTATCAATATTATATTCAACTAAAGATTTTACTATAGATACACAACTACTAGCCCGGGTATTGTTATTACTATTATTTTCACTCTTAAGATGTTGTACCTGATGAACTTTGAAAATATTTGGTGATTTTGAATACATTTCAGCATATTTAACTTTTAATAAATCTTCGGAACTTTCTTCGGGAATTTTAAAAAGATTCTTATTCAATTGATCATCTTCATCATTTTCCAATAATTCTAATTGTTGGGAGTTTAAGGAGAGATCGGCTTCTAAAGAATCTTGAAAACCATAATCAAAAGTTACTAATATATTATCACTACCCGGATCAGAAGAACTCATATATGAAGCATAAGAAGTATAGATATCGATTTCTTCCTCTTCTTCTTCTTCTTCTTGATTATTATTAGTCCCCTGCTCTAGATAACTTTCTTGCATAGAATCGTCATTTATCATCTGCATGCGTTCATCAGCTGGTGTTTCTTCTAATAATTCTCTTTCAAAATATTGACTCAAAGTGATTTTGTTGCTATTACTTCTGGTCACCTTTAGTTTATCTTTAGTTTTTGCTGGTGTTGCCAACTTAGTAGTGGGACTTAGTAGAACTTCTTCGAAATATTGATTAAGGCCCGATTTAATTTCCTTAGCATTATTTGCACAATTTTTATCATATGAAAAATTCTATGTGCGACGACACACAGGAAGTGTTTTAAAAATGTTTTGTTGAATTTTTGCATAAAAAAGGAAGCAAAAAATTACAAAGCAAAATAAAAAGAAAGATAAAAAAGAAATTAATTAATTTATATTGTATTTGTTTCTAAAACGAAAAAAAAAGAAAAAATATTTAATTATACATTAACTTAAAATTTAAACTATTATTTTTTTTTTCTTTATATGACAGTTAATTTATATTTACAATAAAATAAAAGTAGTTTTAATTACTATTTAGAATATATTTACAAATTATTAATTATTTAATTAATTAATTAAATTAATTAAGGATTAGTGCACATGTTTTAAGGGAAACATAAATAAATGTTTAATTATTTCAATTAATTGGTTTTTGTTGTTAAACAATAAAAATTATTATTATTATTATTACTGAAATTAGCAAGGATAAGAAGAATTATAGTGTAGCATTTTCAGGATGTTATAACAGCATCAATGAAAATGTTATTTGGAATTGTTCATTTATATAGAAGAGTATATCTTTAAGTAGCAATAAAAGCTTGTTTCAGAACCTTAAAAATTGTTCTTAAGACTGTGAATATCAAAATAACGTTTAAGGTTTTGCAATAATTAGTTAAGAATCGGAAGCAAAAATTTATTTTTAAAAATTTTAATGAAAGCTTTTCTTTCATATTTTTTTATTAATTAAATTTTTTAATAGGTTTGATAATTGAAAATTTTTAGCTAATATAAATCATTTGAAACTTTTATACCCTTCACCATTTTAATAAAATTATCGCCTTAATGTATGCTTTAATATTTATACATTCATAAATGTACATTATAATGTTTAATATAAGTACATGTTTGTGTGTGTATTTATATTATTATTTATCTTAGTTTCTGGCCTATAACTCAATTCTAAAGACCGAAATTTTAATTTAGAAATAAAATCCTTTAGCCTTAAATTCAAATTTCAAAAAATTAAAAATGAGTTTTGTTCGACAACCGATTTTTTTCATTTTTTCAGCCCAAAAATTCAGAAAATTTTTGAACTTTTATTGCAAAAAGGAAAAAACTCGAAACCCGTATTTAAAAACCGATTTTTTAAACATATCTTCAACATTTTTAAACCGATATTGCCGAATTTCAATAGTAAAATCCTCGAAGGGATATTCTATCGTTTGTGCTATATATTATATACATCAGTTATCGGTGGACTTCATAAACGTCATTTCAACCGACACACGAACGTCATAATTTTTTGACAAGGATCCAGAAAATATCAGTTTTTGTATATTCCGACGAAAATTTTGGAAATTTAAAACGAAATGACAAAATATCAAATAAAAATAAAATCCTTTAGCTTAAAAAAACAAAAATCCATTTTGTCCAATATCTCTATTAATATTGAACCGATTAATTTCATTTTTATTCAGTACAAAAAATCAGAAAAAAATTTCTGAAACTTTATTTGTATAAAGGAAATCTTTAGCATAAACAGAAGCTTTAGAAATACGAATTCCGGGCTTAAAACCCTATTTTTTAAGTACATCTCCACCATTTATAAACTGATCTTGCTTAATTTCAATAGCAAAATTCTCGAAAGGATTTCCGGTAGTTTGATGTATATATCATATAAGTCAGTTACCGGTGGGCTTAACAAATGCCATTTCAACCGACAAGCGATGTCATCATTTACTTGGAAGGATCCAAAAAATTGTTTCTTTTTGTTTGCCTTCAAATTGAAATTTTGGTTAAAAAACAGTTTTTAGGCATATCTCCGTCATTTATAAACATATCTTAATAAATTTCAATAGCAAAATTCTCAAAAGGATTTCCGATTTTTTTATATATCTAATATGTTTGTCAGTTATCGGTGAGCTTCACAAACGCCATTTCAACCGACACACCGATGTCATCATTTACTTGCAAGGATCCAAAAAATAACGACGTTTTCTTTTTATTTGCTTTCAGATTGAAATTTTGGTTAAAACATATTTCTACCATTTAAAACTAATCTTACTGAATTTCAATAGCAAGATTCTCGAAAGGATTTCCGATCGTTTGATGTATATATCATATAAGTCAGTTAACGGTGGGCTTCACAAACGCCATTTCAACCGACGCACCGACGTTATCATTTATTACAAGGATGCAAAAAATAAGGACTTTTTTGTTTGCTTTCAGATTGAAATTGTGGTTAAAAAAATAATGACTATTAAGCCGATCTTGATAAGTTTCATTAGCAAAATTACGATCGTTTGATACACATAATATATATGTCAGTTATCGGTGGTTTTTCTAAACGCTATTTCAATCGACATACGGAGGTATGGACAGGTTCTTATCGTCATTACTTCTTACAAGGAACCAAAAGATATTACTACTTTTACAAACCTTTACAACTATGGTGAAGGATATAAAAAATTCGACTTATATTGTTTAGACTTTTCTATTGAAAAACTAGTTTTGAAAAGCTTTCATTAAATTATTAAATATTCTCCAAAATAATGTTTTTTTTTTTAACTTAAAGTTAAAAATTCTAATCTTAAAAGTTTTAAGATGTGATAAATATTTATAAAATATTTATGTAGCTTTAAGTTATGAAGGATATTTAAATTTAATGTCAAAGCTTTAAGCTTTTTGATTGATTAATGATTTTAGACAATTTTTAAGTATTAAATCATTTAGTTTTAAATTTACAAATATTTATTATAAATTTAATAATGTGGGAGTTTAAAATGTTTTAAAAGTTATTGAATATTTTAAAAATTAAATTCAAAGCTTTTATGTGTGAAAAAAAATTTTCAAAATATAAGTTTTTAACAGAGTCATAATCTATTAAAAATAAACCATTAAACATTTTTGAGTTTATTTAAAGCACCCCATAGACACATACTGCATTAATTCATGCAATATGAATGTATTAGTAAAACTGAGAGAGCTTTTCTATGTATGTGGCACAAGTATAGAAAAGCTCTTTAAATATTACTAATACATACTTATTGCATGATCTTATGCAGTATGTGTCTGTGCTTAAAACTCACTAATTTTTATTAAAAGCTTTTTTAAAAGTTTCGTGTTAAATTCTAAGTTGCCATATTTTAATTTTAATACAAAGAAATTTAAGGGTTTTAAAATTAATTTACTTTTTTAGTATATTTAATTAACTAAAACTTTTACTTTTAAATTCCTTCATATTTAAATGATTTTAGAATTTTATTTTACTTTTTTTAATTAAACCTCTTAACCAAAGTTTTTTTGTTTCAATTTATGTTAAACTTACCCAAAATAGCACTTAGACTAAACTAAAAAAACATATGTGAGGGGAAGTAAATATAAGGGAGTTTTTTTAGGGGGGTAGTATGAGAACTTAAAACCAAAAAAAAAACTAAAAACTACGCCAGGATAGTGGAAGAAGTAGAAGAAGAAAAATTTTAAGAATATGGTGCTTTAAACTAAACTAATCGATTATTAAAACTAAATTAAACTAATTTTGAAAATTAACAAAATGAAATTTGAAAAAGAAAACTTACGGGTTATAAAACGGCCAAAAGAAAGTCGCTTTTTATCTCTTTCTCATTCATTCTCTCAATATCTCCCACTTTTTCTGCCTGCTCTTTGAGTTTCTCTTAAATTTTGTGACTATTTTATCTTAAGATGAGGTTTTAAAGAAAATAGTATAAAAACTAAAATACGCAGATAAACGCAGATCGAACGAATAGAAGATGAAGACAATAATGAAGATGATGGCTTTTAAAACGTTGATATGGATGAAGTTTTTGGGGGGGTGTATGGGTTAGAGCAGCTCCAAATACGTATGTATTGTTTTTATATATATATTTGATTGATTGATTATAATTATATATAATAGAGATCCTAAATATGCAAACACACATACACATACAAATAATCATAATCATAAGTAGTAGTAATAGTAGTAGTAGTAGTCATACTTTAGATCCAAACCAACTCCATTTATAGGCATAAATATATTTTTAAATATTTTTTTTTTTAATATTTTTGTTTGTTTTTTTTTAATGTTTTATTAAAAAAAAGGGTTATATGTAGCATCCTTTTTCCTGGGAATATTTATTGTTTTTTTTATATATAAATGATGATTTTTGTATTTATATTACAATATATCAATAATTATCAATAAACGTTAAATAAAACCCAAAGCCAAGTAATATATATATTTTTGATAATTTCTTCCTGGTTTTATCTTTTTCTCTCTCTCCCTCTTTCTTATAATCCAGACTCATGCTTCTCTTTTGCTAGTTGGTTTATTCTATCAACTTGTGTGTTCATTTTCCTTATGTATTCCTCAACTTGAGAGGGGTCTTTTACAAATTATATATTGTACTACGTATTTATTTATACTTTTGTAATACATTTTGTTTTTTCTTTTTAATTTGTGTGCAGAATATTTTGTTGATATTTTTAGTTAACACAATTTGTTTTTTATTGCAGTATTATTAATATTTTTTTTTAATTAATTATTAAATACTTTTATTGTGATATAAGACATTCACATGCATTTTGTTTTTTATTATTTTGCTGTTAAGATTTTCTTAATTCTCTTTAGATTTTTTTTTTTATAACAAAAATGTTGTTTTTTTTAACAAAATTAGAGGGGGACACAATACATGGTTAGACATTATTTTTGTAGTGTAGTAGTTGTTGTTGTTTTCGGTTTAAGTTGCACAATTTTTTATATATTATTTGTGGGGGATTTTGAGTAGGATTTATAATATATAGATATATATATATATATTTTTTTGGTGTTCAAGTAGACAGGAAGACGTTTGTTTGTTTGTATTTTGAGTTACAGACAGAAAATTTTGTAAAAAAAGTATAAAAAAAATAAATACAGAAAATTAGATACATTAAGGGTAAATACATAATATATGTTGGTTGCATTTGTTATTCTAACATAATTAGTAACATTTAACATTGAATGAAATTACAATACATTTACATAATTGTTATTTTTTAGGTTATGTAACAAGTGAGTTTAAGTGAGTGACACAAAACATTTAAAATTATTATTGTATTATTATTAATCGGTGATAATGATAAAAGTGCTTTTAGTAAAATGTCTATGAAAATGCTGATGAATAATGGATAATGACGATTTGTTAGTAATTTTTTGTTAGTAATATCCAGTTAAAAGTAAAAAAATATATATATATATATGTATATTTTATAGGTTAGCTGACTTCTTTTTATTATATTATTAACATCTAATAATGATCCTAATTGTATCCTGAAACATTCTAAAAGAACAAAAAATAATTAAATCGTGTTAAAATCAAGCTTAAATTAAACTTAACCTAAAAATTTTAAATAAAAGTTAGCGGCAAGTGTTAATAAATTTCGTCTGCTACTGTCCTAGGGATCTATGTTAGCTATTCTGAACTTATCACAAGATATGCTTTACGCTAGACATGGCACCAATTAGAAAATTTTAAATATTTTTAATTACAATACTTTTTTAAAATATTGTAAAAAAAAAACCAAAATCCAAAATATAAATTAATTCCTTTGGTTCTAAGTTATTTTTTGGTAACCTTCCTATCTCAAAGATCCTGAACTTAATATAGCTCAAAAACAAATTAATTAAATGTGGATCTGAAAATTCTGTACTTTGAACTATTTAAGCACAAATTAAGCTTAAACGGAACCTTAATTCATTCTCAAAAGAGTTAACAATTTTTTTCGTACACTGATATAAGGAAAGCTTTTAAAAGCTTTAGTTTTTTTATATAAGAAACTTAAGATCCCCTCTATCACACAGAATAAGTAAATAAGTAAAAACTATTTCTATTATTTTTTTAATTGTATCAATTAATTTTGAATATCTTAAGCAAAAATTCCAATAACTTTTTTAATTGTATCAACTAAACAATTGGTCAAAATTTAATCTTTAAAGATTTAGAACTTTGAATATCTCAAGCACAAATTAAGCTAAAATTTTCTAAAGCTCAATTTCTTCTGAAACAAAATTAAACACTTCTTACGCAGATATTCGGAAAGCTTTTAAAAGCTTTTCCCCTTTTTTTGGTTTTTGTATTTAAGAAATTAAGCCAATCACACAGAAAAAAAATATAGTCTATTAAATGATTCATCAAACATAATAACTATTCGAATTACTTTTTTAATTGTATCAATTATTCTTTTGATCAAAATTCAAAAATTCTAATATTGATTTTTTACTGAAAATAAAATATTTTTTATTGTATTATGAAAATCATTTCCATAACTATGGTCTTTTGAATAATTTATCAAATATAAAAACTATTTCAATTACTTTTTTTAAGTGTATTAATTAATTCAAATTTTTTATGTTATTTTTTAATCTTTGAAGATTTTGAACTTTGAATATTTCAAGCACAAATTAAGCTTAAAGTTTAATTTCTTCTGAAACAAAATTAAACACTTCTTACGCAGATATTCGGAAAGTTTTTAAAAGCTTTTCCCCTTTTTTGGTTTTCGCCTTCAAGAAATTTAGTCAACTCTATCACAAAAAATTATAATATATTAAATGATTAATCACAAATAAATATTATTTCAATTACTTTTTTCATTGTATCAATTATTCTTATGATCAAAACTCAAATTTTCTAATATTAATATTTTACTGAAAATAAATTATTTTGTAGTCTTTCAATTATTTTTCTTATTGTATCACTTATTATATTAATACAAATTTAAACAAAAAATAAGAGATAATAATAAGTGAGAGTTTTTAAACGCTTCATCCTTTTTTTATTTAGCAAACTTTCCTCCCTTTATCACACATAAAAAAATATAGTCTATTAAATGATTCATCAAAAACTATAACCACTCGAATTGCTTATTTAATTGTATCAATTATTCTTTTGATCAAAATTCAAATTTTTCAATATTAATTTGATCGTCTTTCAATTATCTTTCTTCTTGTATCAATTAATATATTGATTAAATTTTATATAAGATTTTTTTTCATAGGACCTTTTTCAATTAATAAAATAATTGAATTAATTAACACTTTCCTATGAAAATTTTAAATTTCATTTGTTAGAAAATTTTCATTTTGAGCAATTTATTTATTTAATATATTTGCAATCTATATTTCGAAATATTTTAAAATTTTGAATAACATTTTAACTGAATTTTTTCGAAAATATTTTCTTATTGTAATAAATTTATTAAATTTTGTATGTGAATCAGTTCGGGGTTTTTCAATAAATACAAGGAACCTCTAAACTTTTTTTTTTTCTATTTTACAAATAGCGATTTATTCCAAAAACCTAAAATAAATCAGTATTTATTAATAACCGAATTAATAGCACACTAAGGAAAATTTATATTTCTTAAAGAGTAAATTTCATAAAGAATTGCTAATACTTTCAAATTTGATTTCAGGTCATTTCAAGTCATTTTCACTATTAATTACATTTTAAATAAAACCTATTTTTTAATTTTTCAGAAATTAAAAAAAATGTTTAATATTTTTATATAAATTATTATATTATAGCAATATTAAAAACATGAAGACCTTATAAAGAAAATTATTTAACATAAGACTTAAAAACAAAATCATATTTATAATATTTAATAATAAAATTATATAATAAATTATACATATAAGGAAATTATTATTGACATTTTTTTTAAATTAGTTTTGGTTTTAGATCAAATTAAATAAAACAAAGAATTTTTAATAAAATTGTTAAATAATTAAAAATAAAATTAAAGTTGAATTTCTTATAAAGGCCATAACAAGCAAAATATTCAATAAAAATTAAGTTTTTA
>MINK01021160.1:0-15201 GCA_001735545.1 Phormia regina
TTTTTTTTTTTTTTTTTTTTTTTTTTTTTTTTTTTTGCTGCAATTTTGACTTTGTAGATGAGAGAGGTAAAGAGAATGTAAAAGTTTAGAATTATTTTCTTCTCTCTCTCCTATAAACTCAGAATTGCGTCAAGAAAAATTTCTGTAGGTGAACCCGGGCTTAAGAAAAAAACTGTAATAATAAAATCAATCATTGTAGTTGTTAATATTATCAATCATTGCAGTTGTTAATATTATCATGATTGGAGCAAAATTAATTAACTGTCTCGAAAATGAAGTCCTCCCTCTTAAGAAACATTCTATATTTCTAAACAAACATTGTTATATTTGTCCATTTCGTTTTTGTTTTTGAATATTTTGACTTAACAACCACAACTTCAACTTGATCACAAAAAACCTAACTTAATTGTCAAAAAAACATAACTCTTTGTATGTGTTAGTACAACTTTCTGCAGAACAAAAGTATAAGTGTGAAGACAGTAATGAAGTTTTAGTTGTTTTCTATGCTTAACAAGACCTGAAAATGACAACTAATAATTGTAATTGAAAACAACTAATAATTCTACCTTATCTAGTTGTATCATGATTAAAAACAATATAAAAAATAAAAATGTATGCAATTATAATTTAATGAAATCATTTTAAATATTTCCGAACAATCAAAAACCGTATAAAGGAAAAATGAGGTTTAATAATTATTTCATTAAAAGCCGAGATTGAGTAGTATCTAGTTTTCAATGGTAGTAGAAATTGTCAGTCTCCTTTAAACAGTCTCCTTTCTTCGTTGAATCGTTTAGCGTATGATAAATATTTTGTTTATAAATATTACTCATACGCTTTTAAAATCACAATTATCCGTAATTGACATCGTTATAACGCTTTTACTTATATATAGAATGAAATTGTTGGTTTTTCTAATTGAAAACTTGTTTTTTCACCAAAAACATTTTAACGCGAAAATTAAATTTGATTATTTTATTTTCTCTGAAATGAACATGTTGTTAAGATTGAAGTGTATTGTGGTATTATATAACTTTAACATGTATGAAGGTAAATACATATGTAAATAAAGTGTCAAGTAATGTGTTAAAACTTAAAAGATCGTTTGCTTTCAAAGTGTAATAGCTAAAGATACGAAATTTTTTAATAAATAAAAAACTGTACGATAAGAAATGTTTTTATTCAAATTTTGTGTTATTTTCATTTTAATCTAAAATTAAAAAAAAATAATAATAAAAATAATATTTAAAAAATTCAAAACTTTTCTATTAAAAATATAAATTCTAATAATTATTACAATTGTCTTGCAAATGCTTTATATGGCAGCAAGAAATTTTATTTAATTTTAGTTTTTTTTAATGAAGAAATAATGGAAAATGCTCTTAGTAGAAAATATTCCATATAAATTATAATAAAACATGTGTACTAAAACCACTTAAAGTTCTAACAGTTTTTTTTTTAAACGAAAGCATATATTATTAGACATATGTAGGAGTAAGTAAATGAGTTTTAAAATCTGCAAACCAAAAAACAAAAGGGTTTAAATTTTCCTCAGAATCTATAAAACATGGTATTTAAATAATATTTTTCCAGTTATTTTACTCTCATTCACAATTGAAAGTCTTAGCACGGTTAACCAAATATTAAAATAATTATATAAAATGCAACAATAAAATTGTATATACTAACACCCACACTCATGAATACATTTTTATAAAACGGTTAAAAATTTTTGAAGGTTAAATAAAACCACAAAATATATAAACAACAAAAAATAAAAAAAAAACTTTTAGTATTTAAAGTCTCATATGTTTAGCACCAACAAAAAGAGAAGCGTTAATAATGTAACGGTATATAATGTTATTTTGGTCTTATTTATGTATTTGTGCGTATTTATGTGCCTATAAATGTGTTGCTGTTATTTAGCATATTTTAAGGCAATTTTTATTTGCAGACAGTTGTTTATTTTTTCTCTTTTCATTGATAACTTTTCTTTTGCATAAATCAAGCAAAAAAGTTTTTCTGTTTAAAAAGAAAATGATACATGATTTTCAGTAAAATATTTAAACGTGTTTAGATTTTAAATTTCTAAAGAAGCTATAATTTTTGTAAATTAAAATAAATTCTTTTTAAATGCCTTTTTAAGATGATTAAGAAAATGTATCTCAAATCAATGAGAAAATTTTGTTTTATTTTTTGATTTATTCAAATGTTGTTATTTGTAATTTTATAATTTAGTATACATTTCTAAGAAATGTTAAACTATAATTTTTGTAACTTTTTTTTTAGAAAATTAACGTTTTTATTTTATTACATATCCTTGCTAATCTCTCAATGAAGGTAAAACTTTATAAATATACAAATATTTATTAAACTTAAAAAAATATACCAAATCAAAGAAGAAGTCAATTAAATTAAAAAGTCCCAATTAATAATAAAATATGAATTCTACATAAAGGTAAACATTTTTTTAATCATATGTCCTATAAAATTGCAATTTTACTCAAAAACATACCAACTAACAACTTAAAAATAACTATTTTACAAGTAGCAATTTAGAAAGCTAAAATTAAATCTTACAGAAAAGTACATTTAAAAAAATAAAATTAATAACTGATTTCAAAAAATGCACCCAAGTGGAAACAGTAACAAATTAAAAAAAAAATAGTAGTTTAAAATAAAACACTAAAATACCAATTTTCAAAAATTGCACCATATTAAAAAATATGCAGGCAAGTAACAATTAAAAGAATAACTTATTTCCAAAAAATACCAAGTTACAGCTTGTTAAAAATGTACCATTTAAAAAAAAAAAAAAAGAATGTTTCAATTAAAAATAAAATATTAACTCATTAAAAAATTAACAATTTTCAATAAAAAAATTCCAAAAAAATAAAAATTTTACGCAAAAAGTACCAATTTTAAAAGCACCAATTTTCAAAAAGGTCATAATGGAAAAAATATATACCATATTTGTTCAAAAATGTACCAATTTAAAAAATATCTAGCTGATGGCTCCAGCAGCCAGTGGTAATACTAGTATATCGTTCTTATGAAAATGTATATCATATTTGTTCAAAAATGTACCAAGGAAAAATAAAGTACATATCAAGTAACCACTAAAAATAAAATAAAAATTGGTTAAATTATTTAAAAAATATACCAATTTTTAAATGAAATAATCTAACATATACAAAGTTTACTCAAAGAGCACCAATTTTCACAAAAATGTACTCAGTTAAAAAGAAATACTTAATGAAAATACCAATTGAAGAAAGAAGAAATTTTACTTACAATACATTTTTATAAAAAAAATATAATTTTACGAGCTGATTGATCCTGCGTTGTACGGGTATTATTGTATTATTATGGTTATTATTGTTGTAATAACCGTCATATGAACGAAAAAGTACCTTAAAGTCCACTAATGGATTTTCATGACTTAGAACCATGTCTCTAAAATTATCAGAATAAGAAAAAAGTACCACAAAATCCCCTGTTATGTATTCACATTTATTTTATTTATTTATCCTTAATTTCATGTTTCTAAGTTCATAATTATAGAAAATTCAAAAAGTACCATTAGAAGAACAAAAAGTACCACAAAGTTCTCTCTTATGGATTCTCATTCACTTAGGACCACATAACCCTAAGTTCATGTTTCTATGTTCATAATTTTAGAAAATTCAAACAGTACCATTCAAATAACAAAAAAGTACCATACAGTCCCCTCTTATGAATTCTCATTAACGAAGGACCATATATTCCAAATTTCATGTTTCTAAGTTCATAATTCTAAAAAATTCAAAAAGTACCATTAAAATAACAAAAAAGTTTAACTAAAGACCACATATTCCTAATTTCATGATTTTAGGTTCATAACTATAGAAAATTTAAAAAGTACCATTAGAATGACGAAAAGGTACCACAAAGTCCCCCTTTGTGAATTCTTTCCAACATCGAATCATGCGTATTACAGAAAATGTAAAAAGTACCAATAGAAGAAGAAAAAAGTACCACAAAGTCCATTCTCTGGAATTCTTACCTACAGGACCATGCAATCTTTAAGTACCAAAAATCCACTCTTGTGAATTCCTATCAACATAGAACTACATTTTCTTAATTTCATGTTTCTGTGTTTAATGTAATTGAAAATTCATTATTAAGTTTGAACAAAATGTAATTTCCTGCCTTGTATTCCAATAAATTTCTAAATTGTAGTAGTATCCCATATTAAAGTCCTAAATAAAAATATGAATATTTCAATAAATATAAAAAAATGTTTTATGAAAAATGTACCAAAAATAGGTACGATTTTTACCCCTTAAACGTTTGAATTTCTAAAAAGTAACGAGTTCGTATTTCACAATTTTTGACATCTTATAAATACGACATAAATTTTATCTGTATGTTGATTGGTTCAGCTTTTACCCCTTTTCTCCCTAAAACGGCCGATTTACAAAAAAGTACCAGACACCTGTCCAATTATTTTTTAAATAAATAACTATTTAACTTTTTGGTATCACTATTAGTATGCGAGTTATAAGATTAACGATTACCCCTTTTTTATTCCCTAAACATTCGAATTTCCAAAAATCCCGTCTTAGTGGATCTATTCCAAATTTCGTCTCTCTAGCTTCTAGTTTGGGCTGTGGAATGATGAATCAGTCAGTCAGTTATTATTTTTTTCTTAAATTATAATAAAACCAAATTTTACAATAACAACAAGGTATATGCATAAAGGCAACAAATACAACAACGCAATAATAACAGCCATTTTTTTCAACATAAATGAGACCGAAACGTCAAACAAAAGAGAACAAGAAAAAAAGAAAAGCACGTGCAAATCGTAGACAATAATTGTTGGAATCCAAAAATAATAAAAAGTAATTGTAAGAAATTTATTTTTAATGCTTTTATAAATTTAAATAAATTAAATATTTTTTTATTAAAATAAAATGTTTCTCTTTGTTTGTAAACAATACATGCAAATTTGACATTTCAGTCTTACACCAAAAAAAAAAGCAAAAATAATCAGCTGAACTTACAATGACACCTTGTTACACCTTGCATCATGGTAACATGTGTTCACCTTTCAGCCGGCTAACATCTGATTTTGAGCCGCCGCCTATAATTTTTAAATAATCTGCCGCTGCTAAAATCGTTCGGCGCAGGTCTATTCAAGCTGCCGGTTTTATAATCGAAAAATCTGCATATATATAAACAATAATTAAAAATGTTACAAATATTAACAAAACCTATACCCCTGACCGGTTGTATACGACGTTTTGCTGCCACTCAGACTGCTCTCAAAACAAAACACTCCAACCAGAAAAAAACAAACTCTAAAGATCAACAACCAGTCCTTATACAATGCAAGCGCAATAATTTCAATCTTTATAAACCTTTAGAAGCACATTGTAAATTTGGCACTGTACCCTTAGCATCATCTGGATGGCTACATCATAAATCAAAAGGGGATTGGTTTCATATTAATGCTACCGTTACCGAACAAGATAAATCAAAAGAAATGCATGATATACAAGAATTCTTACACAAGTCTAGATTAAGTTTTGACAATACCTTAATGGAAAACTTAAAAACTGAATTTGAAGTAAAAACTTTAACAAATATTCAAACTAAAGGTTGGCCCAAACTTAGCGAAAATCATCATACATTAATTGCTGCCGAAACTGGATGTGGCAAAACCATTTGTTATTTAATGCCTATTCTACAAAAGATTATTGAGTACAAATCTAATACTGAAAACACACGTAAATTTAATTCACCTTTAGCGGTTATTTTAACGCCCGGACGAGAATTGGCTTCCCAGATAGGAAGAGTAATAGAGAAATTATCTAAAAACCTTGATGTGCAAGTGAAGACAATTTTGGGTGGCAATACGAAGCATTTAATGTTAAATCCTGAATTTGAAGATGTTGACATTGTAGTGGCCTCTGTGGGTGCTTTGAGCAAATTGGTAACTACTGGCATTTATAGAATGGATCATGTTAGGCACGTCATTTTGGATGAAGCAGATACTTTGTTGGATGATAGTTTTTCTGATAAGTTGGTTCATTTTATGAAAAGATTTCAGGTAAGTGAGAATTAATAAATTTGATTTTTAAACTCACAATAAATTTATTTCATAAATTACTTCTCTTGCCTTTCTAGTTTCATAAAAATCTTTCACAAAACCCCAATGACATTGGTACACAGTTAGTTTTGGCCTCTGCCACTATGCCTACAAATATTAGAGATCTTTTACACAAAGTAATAGATGTCGAAACCATTCATGAAGTAGTTAGTCCTCATCTGCACAAATTAATGCCTCATGTTGATCAGCGTTTCTTGCGTGTCAACAAATCCGATCGCCCTGCTCACCTCCTGACAATTGTAAAGAAAGAGTTATCTCTAAGACGTCCAGTGATTATATTTTCCAATAAAACTCCGACCTGTGATTATGTTTCGATTTTCCTCAATAATAGTGGTATAAATTGTTTAAATCTAAATGGCGATATGTTAATGAAAATACGTTTGGGACGTTTTGAACAATTTCAAAATGCGGAATGCGATGTCTTATCTACCACTGATGTTGGAAGTCGTGGTTTAGATACTACTCGTGCCAGACATGTTATTAACTTTGATTTTCCTTTGCATATATCGGATTATATACATAGAAGTGGACGGATTGGTCGTGTAGGTAATATGGAAAAATGTTTAGTAACAAATCTAATATCATCAAGGCGGGAAATTGATGTTGTACAGCGTATTGAACATGCGGCCAGATGTGGTGGTTTACTACCCGATGTAAATGCTAATATTAAGAATATTATTAACAAGAAAATTATGAAAGATATGAAAGAAGCTGGTATTGAGTTACCTCAACATCTTAATAATAATGAAGTATTTTGACCAAGGTAATTTCCTATTGTTTTTTTAATAAAGTAAAATTTAGTTAAACAAAAAGTTAAATGTTTTGTAATTTATTTAAATTTTTTAAGTTATTCTTTTTATATCACCAAATATATATAAATATTAAATATTACACCTAAACAAAAATATTAAAATATCTAAAAAAAATGCATATAAAATTTTGTTAATAATTCCCCTTTTACTATGATTCATAAATTCTTATTAAATCCTCTATCGTTATGGGATAACCCGTTACTGGACATGTAGAGGAGTGTTCCTTTAATCTCAAAGCTATGCATTTCCAACAATAAACATAACCAGAAACTGCGCAAGCTGTAGGATTTTCTATTTTCATCAAACAAATTGGACAATCGCCTGCCGGAATATTACATTTCTTAAGCATTTCTTCTGATTTTGGCATTGGTTCTGGATTCTCTAATGTACCTCCAACTTTTCGTCTCTGATCATTCGAATACCACCATTGTATGAATTGTAGGAAAAAAGCCATAACCTCCAGTAACTTTAAAAATATATATGTTGTTTTATCATCTTTAGGTGGTTCACTGGGATAGCGCAAGGTCAATTTTAAAGCCCGAAATATCGGAGAATGACTAGAGGCATATTTTACCAAATACATAAAAGTGTGTATTGCTTTGGAGGCTTTATAGGCATGTATTAAATTCAATATATATTCTTCCCATTTACAAATATCTTCGTGTTGTGCTCTTGTCTTTAGCTTTCTCTCAATATAAGGCATCAGTGTTAATATGGATGCTGATATTACCTCCTGTTGCCTAGTCAATAATTTACCACTTAGAGTATCTGTTCTTTGCAAACCATAGAAACTTTCACCAAACGATGATCCTCGTTTGCGTAAATATAAGTATTGTAATATCCATGTAACTATAGGTGATAATTCTTCTTTAACGCGACGATTTTGCCAAAGCCTAAAGTCCAATCGTAGTCCAAAATAATCAAAGATTTTACTTAAGGCCGGATAGATAAGATTGTCTAATGTTTCGGCGGCCGATATTTCAAATATTGAGGGGACATGTTGTAAATTTTGACGCACATTTGCTCCCTCAGACATATTAGTTCAAAATGATGTTTAAAAAATTAGTTTTTCCAGTTTATTAATTTTATTTTTTCAACAATTATCTCGGTTTTTTTTCAGACAGCTGTTATAAAAATATAAATAAAAGTGATGATGTTATTTCGATTACATACGCTGTTATCGAAAAGTTGACTGGCTGAGCCTTGAAGCTGCGCTGCACCCAGCAGTTTACTAAAAGTGGAAATATAAAATAGTAAATACAAATCAAAACTTCAGAGTTTGAGAATAAAAAACAATTAATGGAAATAAAGAATAAATAGAATTTTGTTTACATAAACACCCAGCATTTTACTGAAAGTGGAAACATATCCATTTTTAAGTGCGAATTTCAAGACTATTTAGCTACTATTACTAAATGGCCAAGAGCTCACTTCCATATTTGTTTTTGATTCTGTGGAAGAAGGCATAAAGATGATTACTTAAAAATTGATTCCTTATGAATCTTTGGTACTATGATTTCTAATTATACACAATTTATTTGTGTCATATAGTATCTTAATACTTTCATTAATGTAGGTTATATGCAAATTAAAGCGATATTCGTATCTTATATTAGAGCTATTATGGACCAATACAATTTTTTAAATTCAATAAAAATAAAATGGCACAAAGCTAATGAATATTGATGTAAAATTACTCATTAAAAATAAGATTAAGTTTTAATTAGTTTACGAGTTATAGGCCTTCAAAGTTTCATTCTAATTTCCTGGAGTTATAGACCTTCAAAGTTTCAATCTAATTTCCTGGATATCTTTATTAATAATTGTCGGATCTCAATTACATTGATGTTATTTAAAAGCACTTATAATACCTTTTCAATGATATATATTAATTGATTACTTGGGAACTAAATTTACATTTTGTATAAAAATGGCGGAACTTAAAAATATGTTTGATTATTTAGCGAAGCCGGTGTTCGACTTACTCAGAGGAGAAAGCCCTATAGCCCAGCCGCAGGCCGGCTACAGAGAAAACTCTTTATTAAGACGGAAAAAATATGAAAATTTCAAGTGTGCCGAAGATCTTGATGAGTGCCATCTAAGGGACTTGGACCCACATTTGTGAACCAATGTGCTCTATAAACGATGAGAAAACTTTGAAATAAAAAATTGTTATACCCACTAACACCTATTTTAAGCCGCAGCCAACAATTTTTAAAAAAGTCTCCGCCGCTGCGCTTTATGTCTTTCGGCGCAGATCTCTGCTGCAGTGACAACTACAGATTGTGAATCTCAAATAATATTTATTTACAAATTACTGTTTTTATTTTGTTTATTGAAACTAAAAGAATTGGTTTCGCCTTTTTGTTTATTTTATTTTCTTTATTTTTTCTTTTTTGTGTGAAAAATTATCAAAGTAAATTATGAAAACTTCCACAACGCAACAAAACGAAGATACACCGAAGACAACGCAAACGAAATCAACTAAAAAATCAACAAAATCCAGAGCAAAATCTACAAAGCTAGATATCAACAGTAGTGGCAATTCCAGTAAAAATGCAACTGCCAATTTGGCCAGTTCAACAACGACGGCACAACTAATAACACAACAGCAGCATCAACAACAAAACAATCAAATAAATCATCAACTGAATATAGCGACAACACCAACCACACCCACCTCCTCAACACTAATGGCTGGCAGTGGTATGGGAGGAAATATGTTTGAATCATCTATGCAACAACATGGTAGTAGTGGCTCAGGGGGAAGGGATGAAATAAATGCTACTCCGAGAGTAAGTTGAATGAGAAGGGAATTTTATATCAATAATACTAAAATGGAATTTCAGAGTAATCATAAAAGTTATGCAGGCTTAGAGCCGAGGTCTATAAAAATTATATGGGAACAACATGACCAAAGTGATGTGGAATTGTCGGGAGATGTATGTTCTCGTGTAGCTGAAGATGCTTCTTATAGATTATGGGAATTGATAAACGTAAGAAATATTTAATATATTTATACGAGAAAAAATATTTTAAGAATATTTATATAGAATATTAAAACATATGCCCGTCACTCGGGAGGCGCTATAACATACGATTTGGTTAATGAAGTTTTACGGGATTCAGATGTTCCGCCGTGTTTAGGTGCCATGGATAGTGATTGGGATCGCATAGATTATGATGGCAGCTATTTCTTTTATTCGGACAAAATTATTGAGCTCAGAGATGAATATCAAAAGGATGTTACTTTTAATTTACCACAAGGAGCCGACTTTAAATGTTCCTGGCCAGTAGAAGACAAACACATAGAGAATTTAAAAAAATATGTACCCGCTTTTATATATGGTAAGCTTATCTCTTTAATAAACCATGAGTCAAAAACTTATATATTTTTTTATTTAAGTGGTTTTGAATGCTTCTTCAGACGATATGGACGTCTTATTATCAGAAGCTGCTTTCAGTCCCTTAATGGGCAATTGCTATCGTTTGATTCTTACAAAAGTTATACAAATTATAGCTTTTAAACAAAGCGGTGATATTTGTCAACGTTGTTGGCGGTTACTAAGAGCTCTTGCAACAAACCCCCAATGTCGTGATGTTGAAGCCCGTGAAGAATATTTTCATTTAACCGAAATCCTTATATGTCAATTGTTAGCACCTTATGAAAGTATTAAAGTCCAATCCTCTACTGCAACAAATAATAAAACAGAAGATTCCAATGGACAAAATGGTATTAAAATGGAAATTGATAATTTGGATTCAGAGTTTATGGACCATACTCAATCGACCATGGAGCATATTGAAACAAGTAATAGCAATAATAAAGAAAAAATTTACAAATTACAACCTGACATGGACGAAGAGGAAATAAATGGATGCAATATTACAAATGGTCATGCAGATGGTAATTATCAATGTTCACAATATTTTGCTTCTCCAGTAGATGTGAAGTTGGTAGATGATTTATGTGAAACATTAGGACATTTGGCTGCCATCAATGGTTATTTTCAAAGTGAATGTTTATATCATATAATAAGGAGATTGGAGAGATTTTTCGAGGGACGTTTTATAAATACTGAAAGAGGTTAGCAAATGAAAATAAATTATATTTGTGCCATAATTTTTTATTGATTCCTTTAGATTATAATTACATAAGTCGTGCTGTTCGGGGACTAACATCTCTGGGAGAATATGCATTTCGTGAATTTATACCATTTTTATATAAACTAAAAGCCGAAGACATACCTGAATCTCTATGGAATGATTTTGCGGTAACTTCTTTTAAACACATACAGACCAAAAGACATTCAAGTAATAAACATAATGTCCAATTTAGCTTTCAGCAGTATTCTTACAAGGCCATGATGATATCTTTCTTTACGAGTGGTTAGAATTTGTTTGCGGTGGCGATAAACTACAACCATTTATGTCATATTATTCCCAATATTATGAGAAATTCTTAAATTATCGATATTTAAGACGAAAAGCAGCTACTTTTAAACTCAATCCCAAACTCGGTGTCAGACGTTTAGAATGGAGTACTTTAGCTGCTGCCATGTGTCATGGTGATGATCCCAATAAAGCTTTAAAGCCTAAACCTTCTATTACAGAAATGTTTCCAGAGTTGAAACCGATAAATATGAATTTAAATCGTGCAGGAAATATTCGTTTTAAATTTGCCGGTTGTCGTCCTGTTATACATAAAGCAAAAAATAAGTTTGGTTTACATGGGGCAGGCGATGGTAGTCAACAAAATGAAAAATCATTAAATGGTTGTGGTCAGAATGATATATTTATAGCAAAGAGACGTTTATTCAAACCTTTAACTAATGAAAAATCAATGATACCATTGAGTAGTTATTATTATTTAAAAATATAAGTAGTTTATTAAAAATATATAGACTTAGTTATAAGAAAAGAAATTGTAGTGTCTATTTAAAAAAAGCATTGTAGTTTATATATATCCATTTCGGAAATATTAGGAAATTGTTTTGCGAAATGTTACATATGCATACATATATCTTCTATTTAAATCTCACCCCAAATCTTGCCTATAATATTTGAAAGGAATTTTTTTTTAACAAACTTGTAATTTTGAATTTCGTTTTGAAGAGAAGAAAAAGCGTTATTTTGCATTTTCCCCTATAACTTAAAACATGATTATAAAGGTACTTTCAGACGATAATATATTAGTGTTAAGATTTTTCGACAGTAAAATATTACGTACTTCAGCGACATGTCAAAAAATTCTATAGAAAATCCTTAAGTAGTTCACACGGTAACACGTATTGTATATTATTCTTGCAAGTTCTTACCTTTATGAAATTCTTGATAAATTTAATACGAAATATTGATTTAAATATTTTTTTGTAAATATTTTATTGTTTTTAATTTTTTTTTTATGAAAAATATAACATGAAAATCAAGAGTTTTTGAACAATTTTAAAAAATTTAAAATACCATTCGTATTTTCAAAAATATATGTAATTTTTCATAATCAAACAATTTTTATTCAGACGATAAATAAATAAATATTTTAATATTTAAATTTTTTCCAAATCTTAATATTGAATATTATCGTCTGAAATATTGAATTATTGAAATGTACACCGAACAAACAAATTATCTGAAATTTTTTCAATAATAAACATTTTGACATAAAAAAATCGCATGCATTTCTGAATTCTGCACTAATATACATACTTATAACGCGTTCTAAAATTATTATGATATATATATATACCCGGTTCGAAAATATTTGCAATCACATTAATTAAATATGGAGACTTGAATTTGACTATTATTCCCTTTTTATTTATTTATTATTTTTTTGCATAAGTTTAAAGAAGTAATAGTTTCCTTTAAAATATCAACTCAACCCAAATACTTCTACTGTAATCTTCACTAAATACTTTCGATTTACGACTTTTGACTAATTACTTTGCAGACAATGCAGTAAATAATTAAAACTATTTTTGTTTCCAATATTTCATTTCTCAATTAAAATCTTACATTTTTCCTTTTACTAAATACGAATTTTCCTCAATATCACAGCGTTTTTTTTAATTTAAAAGTTGTTAACACTAATCACCAATGAGTGTAATGAAAGTGGAAAAAAGAAGAAGAAGAAAGAGTACAATTTTGTTTACGTACATTATAACAACAACAGTAGTATGATGAACACAACAACAAAGTATAATAAAATACCTTGATAAATTGATTGTAATAATAAGGGCAACATGAATAAAAACCTCAATTAATAAAATGCAACACAGTTAAAGGAAATACAAAATACACATACAAGTAAAGTGAAATATAAAATTATGAGTGGCAAGGTAAATAAAACGCTTAAAATTTCTTGTGGTATTAAAAAATAATCATTTAGAAACGATTTTTATTCTGCAGCACCCAAAAGTCACAATTGACCCCCTAAATAATTAACCACACATACGACTACATCATTGAACCTCCACCAAATAAAAAAAAAACACAATTTAATATTAATGGAAAATGTTACCAACATATGAACGTTTAAATGCTCCAAAAACACTCATTAAAGTTGCCTTCTCCAAGTTAGCAATAGGTGCTATAAGTTTAGCCCTGGGTGCTTTTCTTTTCACCATACTATGGACCTTACTTTTTGATTTTGAACGGGCCACATATACGCACTGCGACGTACGCAATTTCTTACCTTCTATATCGGCAGCCATAGGAAACTATGAGCCACAAAAGACTGTCTGGAGGCTGGCCATAATATTGCATTTACCCATACGTTTGGCTGTTGCCCACATCTATTCGAAATACTATCGGGATCATATACGAAAAAATCGACGCATTTTTGCTCATACTGCAGTCATCTTAAATGTAGTGGAGAATTTTGCTTTATTATGTCTTTCACTATGGACCTCATCAGATGATTATGAGATGCATAGAAATTCCTTTGTAACATTTATAGCCTGTAGTGAGTTATACATGTTGATCACATATTTTTTACATAAAAATGGTCGTAAACTACAATTAACGGAGTTGGAAGAGAAGTCCATTAATTTTAAATACTATTTATTTCTTACCAATTTAGTAGCCTTTGCTATGGCGGGCTATTTCTTTTTAAGACATAATGCCAAATGTGAACCAGGAGGTAAGTGGTAAACTATTTTACAAAAATATTAAATTATTAAAAACATTATATTTTCAGTTTATACCTTTTTCGCCTTATTTGAATATATTGTGGTATTTAGCAATATGGGTTATCATATGACAGCATATTGGGATTTCTTTGGTGTAAATATATGTTTCGACTGGGAAAATGGATTGTATTTATCGCACTTATAGTTGATGCTCTAAATACCCCCTCTCGATTTAAGTGACTTAACAATTTTAATATGCAACTAAATGATTAAAATTTTAAAAATTTTAATTGTTTTCATATTAAAATTGTTATAAATTGATAGGTTTTTTATAGAACTAATAAAAAATAAAATCTTTTAATTAGTTTTATAGAAAACTTAGTGATTTTGTTTATCAAATCATCATATTAACAAATAATTTTAAACTTTTAATTACCGTTGTAAGTTTAATTGGCTAATTTTTTAGCCTTATAACTTTTTAATAGTATTTTTCTTCAAAAATCTAAATTTCTTTTTTTGTAACTTAAAACTATATTATGTTCAAATTTTTGCCAGCTTCAGGGAATTCAATTTTTTATTTAATATAAAAATTTGTATATATACTAACATTACTTTTTGTGTTTAAATAATTATAAAAATTTAGCTAGCTTGTTTATTAAATAAATTTATTATAAATTAACATTTTTATAAAACTTAATATACTAAATAAATACTTTAAAAAAGGATAAAATTATAAATAAAAAATCTTAAATATTCAAAAACATGTGTACTTGTTGTAACTTGAAAAATAATAACTTTTTGACTTTTTTTTATTTTTTCCGACCATTTTCGACTTTTCGATTTGTTTCAAATTTTTTCGACTTTTCGATTTTTTCCGACTATTATCAAAATTTCGACTATCTGGCAACAAGAAAGTCGATTTTTTCAACAATTTTCAGTTGATTTTGACTTTTCCAACAAAAAGTCGATTGTTCGATTATTCGAAAGTCGATTTAATAAACCCTAATCATTTAATTATTTTTTGTTTGTTTTTGAATCATTCTATGATTAATTCAAAATACAAATCTGTGTTTTGTTTATTTTCTTTGAAATTCACTTTTTC
>MINK01021179.1:8075-23921 GCA_001735545.1 Phormia regina
ATTTATTAATGACACTGAAATTCTGCGGCACGGTGTTTCTCAGGTCGGATTCACAGAATTAATATGTACTAAGTCTCCTTCTCTCAGCTTTTTTAATTGACTCTAGTTCTCGCGATAAATGGCTATTCGTCAAATTAAGAATGTTTCCTTATACCCCAGTAAAAAAAATTTATCCAAAATATGTTAGAAAGAAACTGGACTAGATATATTGTTTTGTATTGGTATCGTATACATCATATTAAAGTTTTTCGATATTTGGTATCAATATTTGTACACAAATTTTGTGAAGATCGGTCTACAACTGACCATAGCTCCCATATAACCCCTTCTTCTGAAAATCACTTTAACGCGCATAAATCCCAAACAAATGTTAGTATCAAGTTGTTATTCGACACAAATAAGTTTTTTGTTAGTAGAAACAACATTGTCAAATTAAGTAGCCCCCATATAAACCCACTTCGGGGAATCGTCCTAAAGTGCATAAAATCATCTGTATGATAGTACTAACGCTTTTTACATTTGTATAATTTAATTTAAAATTAAGTAAGTGATGGTATACACTTGGCCGCAGGCTTAAAATTTCTGAATTTTCATGCTCAATGCTGAAGGGTATCTTATAGCCTTGACCGACTATATTTTACTTACATTATTAGTAACCCAATCTTTCTGCAGGGTTATTTTCTAACTAAATTTGAAAGCAAAATCTTACGAATTTCAATTCGAAAATGTTAAGTATTTAATAATAGCCGCCCTAATATAAATATTATATATTTGTCCTACGAATCACAAGTGTTCCAAAATTCTTAAGGACTTCACCAAATGCGCCTAAAAGAGTTTTTCATTTAAATAAAATATTTATAATTTTACTGATCGAGATTCTTTAATTAATTTCAAAAAACACTACAAATTTCACACAAATATACCTTTTTCGAATACAAATTTGTTTAATAATATTTAAATTTTAATTGCATAACTTCGTTTTTCGTAACTAACAAAGTAATTACTTTAAACTAATATATTTATATATATATATGTATATACATATACATAATAGACTTTTTTAAAACTAGAACGTAAAGTAAGAATAGCTGGTAATGGATTCTAGTAGTGACGTGCATTCAAGAACGGCAAGGTCCCCACCAAAGCATGTTTCTACTTTAAGACGTCCGGTACAAATTGTAAAAAAACGTTCTGGGCCATTAGATGAAGTTTTAGCCGAGCTAAACAAAACAGAAAGCGAAACTACCAGCGCAACTACTAACAGAGATTCGATTTCAAATGAAGTCGCTTCAGCATCTACGTCCGCACATTGTGTGCCACAAGCCAAAACAGTTAATGTTACTCGACCCTCACCGACTTCAACGCGGCGTCGTTCAACTCTAAAAGATAAAGAAAAGAAAAGGGAACGCTGGCTTTTAACCAGGAAAACATGGAAATATATGACAGATGCTGGCCGTAAGCTTATTCCAGATGGAGTTCAGAATAGACAAGAAGATATACCGAAGATCGAGGCCCATTTTCAAAAGGTCTGCGCATCAGAGCCACATTTTGTATTATGGAGACGTAAATCATCTTATCCTGGGGCTATGCGTAATTCTAAAAAACGTCTTAAGCAGCTTCTACAACATACAGGACAGAAATCACAACAGGTCTTAGAACAAGAAGAGGTTAATAATGCTGATCTGGTTTTAGAACTACTACATAGCCATCTAAAATTAGATGAAGCTATTAAAACTGACACACTTTTGGGCACCAAAACAGAGGGTCCCCATCAAACTAATTCACCTAGTGCCCAAAGACCAAAACCACTTACAAGATCAGTAAGACGTGGAGATGCAATGAACGTTTCTCTAAGGGGACCTGGTTTTCTACCGCCCCCTGCAGCCCAAATACAACAGTTAAGTGAAGTAGACCAACTATTACAACGACTGTTAGCATTATCACGTAGTACTTTGCTGCCCGATACTATTAATATTCCGCCGGAGAAAATAAATGCCGAACTGTTGAATGATAAAGCGACTTTGAAAAAGATATACAACGCTTTAAAGAAGCAACAGTTACATCGTATTCTTAGCAAACATTCCATGCCGTCAAAGCCGCGTACAAATCTAACACATTCAACGTCCATGTCGTCGCTGTTACATTTTGGAAACACCCAACCCAAGTCCAAAACAACAAGTTTAATAACAAACGAAGATAAATCAGTTAAAACAAAGTTGCCAACAACAACCTCTACCTTATCAATCCCATCTTCAATTACATCTGGTCCCATAAAGGATACAGCAGTCCCTTATACAAATAGAGTTTCACCTGACCATCCAACTGTACCACAAAGGCAGCGAAAGCCACCGACAAGTTTAAATTTATCGGGTAATTCCAGTACGATTAGAAGAGATCAACAACGTCGACAAATTACTTCAGAAAAGCAACTTAATTCATGTGGCACACAAACTAATTTTATACCGTTAAGTGAAATAAAAAGACTCGCCGAGGACTATAAAGAATACAAAAGAGAAGAGCTAGCTGGTGAAGCTGGTGGAGGCGGAGGTAATAACACTACTGATGATGAATGCGACAAACAATCGCCATTATATGCCCACCGTCGTAAGAGTTCCATTGATAACGAGGATGTCTCTCAATCGGTAAGCGATACAATTAAACGTTATTTGCGCATGGCACGCAAAAAAAGTGTACACGATGACAATGCCAATCGATTTAAACGTGTTAACTACGATCGAAACTTACGCAACATACAAGCTAAAGGTGAAATAAATCCGCCAGGAATGGATGAGGACAACAACAAGGCTGTTCAAACTTTAGATGCTTGGGCGTTAATAACATTAGATTTTATACGAGGCAACGAAAATTCCGGCGTATTAGAAACTGCTCACAATGATTGGAAAAAGGCTTTAGAAGAGCGTATACAAAGAAAATTAGAATATGAACAGAAAATGAACAAAAATGATGCAGAGAAAACGCGGCCTAGTGTTTATCAATCAACTTCGAGCTGTTCATCATCATCGGCACCTACATCACCCACATCCGTACAATCTCCAACAATGACTAACAGAACGTCCACATCGTCGTCTGGTTCAACTTATGACATAAGGCCAACAATGGGTCAGATTAACGTAGGTGTTGGGTCAAGTGCTGTTACTGGAAATAGCTCTGGAGAAAATATAAGCAACACAGGTGGCATTTTCCATTCAAGTTCGCAATTTATAGCAAATCTTTGGCATGGCACTACTACCTCGTCTTCTAACTCATCTTCTCCTACGTCTGTGGCTACTACTGCAATCAATGCTAATCACCAAAAACACGATCAACTAAGCCCGTCAACTGTAAATGATTGTGTCGATGCAAATATTGCTTTAAATAACAGTAAGTTTTGCTCTCTATCTCTCTCTTAATGCTTTTCTTCATTATATATGTAAGTAAATATGCACTCACAACTAAACTCTCACTATTTGCTCATTTTACAATAATTGTATCCAATAAACATTTGTTCAATTCATAACACCTTTTGTATTAACAATTTTCAATTTAAGATATTGCACAGTGGGGCCAATTAAAACATACAAACTAATAAGTCTTGATTTTTAAATCGCTAATCGTATTTCAATTTAAGAATATTTTTGGATGTAATATACAACAGGTGTGCGCCGTCCGTGCTCTTGCTACACAATAGTCAAAAGTGACCTCTTAGTGAAAAACATATCGAAATTTTGGAATTTTATTTTATAATTTAAAAAAAAGTCAATGTCAAAAATGAAAAATTTATTTTTTAAAATCAAATACCTTTTAAACGATAAATATGGTCAACTTTGGACCATTGTAGCCGTCCGAGTTTCTCTACACACTGCAACTAACAATATTCTGAAATTATACCAAAAATTGGCTATATAATGACTAGTTGAGTCGGTCACTTGACTAACCTGTCTTTAATAGCTACGAAGTCTATTGACATACGGCGACCAAAAAGAATGTGATTAGAGAAAGTTAATCTTTTGAAATATTACATTGGTTTCTAGTCTGTTTTTTTTATAAATTATTTAAATTGGGTCCAATAATAATATGCATATATTTTTTTTAATTAAGTTTTTTTTTTTAATAGATTTGTGTTTTTATTTTCATATTAACCACTTTATATTATTAGTTATGTTTTTATTGGAACACCGAATCTAACTCATATCCTAATGTTTTATTGTCATACGAGCTAATCACTCAGCCACAAAACATTCTAACATAAATTACATTATCTGTTGTTTTCATGAGGATCTTGATATTTTGACCCTCGGTGCATATTCATTACCCCAGGTTTAAAGGGTATATACATATAATTAAGTATTTCATTCCGTTTGTAATTTCTACGATCTTTTAAACCCTGTTTTCGAGTCTCTGCAGCCTCTGTATATTAGGGACTTTGTTTTTTTTTTTTTGCAAAGAAGGTTCGGATTTGTTTTTATAAATTTTTGTGAAAAAAATTAAAGTAATCAGTTTAATAATAACTGAGATATCAGGCAAAACGCATTTTTGTATAGACAAGAAGTTAAGTTAGCAATAGCAATAATATAATGATTAATAGTGTTGTTCTTGTTTTTTGTATATGCAGTAATTTGTATACAGATACAGATACAAACATATATAGAGTATCTCAGTCGGAAATAGTAGCGCTAAATATACATCCCAAATTGTCTTATTTAGGATCTACAAGGCCTGTCACTAGCATTGCAAAACATTTTTTACACGGCGTGTCATTAGAAGCTTTCCCTTCTACCTTGCAAAAAGAAGCGAAAAGACAATGACTTTTAAATAAATAATTATGCTCTCTTATATTTGCAATGCTCTTAAAAAGTGTATGAAATATATTAAGTCATGAGGACTAAATGAGTTTGAGCTTTGTAAGTCTCGAAATTATTATTTTTTAATTTTTCTGTTTGTAATGAGAAACCTAGTAGGTTATATTCGCATTTAATAAAATTATAATTAATAATTAATACCAGATTTCTTTTTAAAGGAAATCCAATCAATCATTCTTTAAGAAATTTTACATAGAAGGTAAAAATGAATATGATTAAAATTAGTTCGGAGGCATTCAGAACGGTCTGTTGGAAGGAAGTACTAACTTAATTTTCTGCAGGAGTTGTGGTGTATTTAAATAAAGCAATGATTGGTATATTTTTTTTTATCTTTTATTTGGAGTTTATAAGAATATATGGATTTATTCATCTGTAATTTTTTTAAAACCTTATTACTCAGGCGTCCGAAGATTTCATGCTACTATTATATTTGATGAAAAACATTCGAAACTTTTGTTGTCTATATCTAGTATCAGAAATTAGATCATTCAATCACTACACAAAGAGTACTATGCAGAACATAAGCGACAATATTAGGGTTATCATATTTGAGTACAATGAAAAATTTTAAATTTATTTGGAATAAAAAGAATACGCATAATTATGGTATAAGAATTTATATTGAAAGCAAAATTTAAAAAAAAAAATGTATGTTTTTTCAGTATATTTAAATGGATTTCCGAAGTGGATATGTCCACATAGTTAGGTTATATAGTATTTAAGGTTTAATATATACTCTGCTCAAGCTCCATTGAAAGCATTTAAAAAAGTTAAATGTACATTTAATTATTTATTTTCATTTTTCTAAAAGAAACTAAATTATGCGTTTTATTCTACTTTTGTAGTTATTATTTTTCTGAAGCTCTTGACGATTTGTTTATATGATTTTTGCAGCAATGATATTAAATTTTTTTTGTTTTTTTGAGAGATCTAGTGGATATTTAAAAAAAATGGATCCACCGTCTTTAAAAACTTAAAAGCATGAGAGACAAAATTTCTTCGACATAAAATCATTAATATCTTGTAAAAATCATATTAGAAGTTAAAAGATATACATAACCATATTTTACTTTATTTTTTATTTATATATTATTAAAAAATAGTTTTCAGTGAAGAATTAAATTTTGGAATCAATTTGATTTATAATAAACAACATCATAAATTCAAGCACTCATGGCTTCATACAATAAAATTCATATGTCTTAACACATCGTATCTACATATACAATAGAATCTACATATTTTTTTATATTTATTTTTTTTTTTAGGTGACGATATGAAAAAGTCAAAGTCATTGTCACACATTGGGCAATATGTTTCAACAAAATTACTTAAAGGCCATGCGAGGAATCAACATAAGTCAAGCGATTCAGTGCCAGTAAATCCTACGAATACGCCAAAATGGTCACGAACCGGTAAATGTTCTTGGAGTTCAGATACCGGTGAACATATTGTCTTGCGTGATACAGCATTCCACATTTTGTCCGAATTAGAGGCAAAAATGGTACAAAAAATTTGCTTGGAGAAGATAATTGAATTGAATATTGGAATTGATTTAAGTAATTGTAAGTGTATATTTTTTTTTAAAAAAATCATATCAATAAATACAAAGTAAATAATACATTTGAAAATACGTATGAGTTTCCTAGGAAAAAATTAAATAAGTTTTAGATGGAAAGAAATAATTTCAAGAAATAATTTCATAAAATAAAAATATTTTTCTTAAAATATTACTTAGATGTGTACTTTAAAAATAACTTCAACAACTCATTCGGAAATTTATGAATGGCTGGACCGGTTTTTTGTTGAAGTTGTTTCGCTAAGTATTTCTATACTTCACCCAAATTTTTTGAGCAACATGTGGAAAATCATTTAAGCTTTAAATGGGTAAAATTTCCTTTGGTCATGTAAACTTTGTATACAAAGTACAGGTATGAAGATATTTTAATAAACTTTGGTGCTATTTATTAGTAAATAACTGGACCAAGATTTGCACAAAATTGCTATAGTTAAAATTTCAAATAAAAAATAATAGATCTTATCGGAAGAAGGGTATACATTCCTCTGATACGCTGGTGTGAAATCTAAAAAAAAAATCGATTCTCTCCTTAAAATCGTAATATTTTTTTTCTAGGCTTTTTATATTTATATTGCTCGTAATAAAATTTTTTATTTATAAACTTTTAATTATTTCAGTTACTGAAGGTAAACCCAATAAACGGCATCTCCTAGCAAAAAAGAGAGCTATGACTACAAGCTTTTTCGATATTGGAAAGAAAGATCCGAGTGGTACGTAAATTTACATAATTGCCTAAAATATTTATTGATATAAGTACGTTATAAAGAGAAAAATTTTATGATTTATTATACGTTTTGTTTATGGTTAGGTTTTTATATTGGAGTTTGAACCAATTCTTCTAAACTTTGACAGAGTAAACATGAAAAAAACTATTTGATATTAATTTTGTAACGTTAGGAACCTAATCGAATAAAGGTACCGGTATTCAATTTATTTTTATTACGGTAAAGGTATTTTAAATTATATAGATATCAGTATACAGCTGCCGGTAAATACCGTTAATATTAAAAAAACTGAAAAATTTAAAAAACGTTTATTTTTTTTATAATAATTTTTACTTGAATTTCGGAAAACAAATGTAATTACATATCAGTATACTTTATTTAATAAAAAATTATATGTCGCTCGCACTCTCTTTTCTTTATATAATATCATTTGATGTATAATATAAAATAAAAAAAATTAAATTAATCACTTGAAATTTTTTAAACATGAATATTTTACATTAGAGAACATTTTAGTAAAGCTTGGTTAAGGACAACAAAGCATTTAGTTAATTTATGAGAAATCATCAATTATCATTACATTATTTTGGCTTAGAATATCTTTAAATGATGTATACGTTTGTTTTTGATGCGATCACTAGTTTCAAAGTTATGCAAGAAAACGGTAGGAAAAAAATTAAAAGAAGAAGCGAGAATGTTATGTTCAGTTTTGCGGAAACTATATACCCACCATCAACTTTTCCGAATTTTACGTTATATCGGAGGTGGGCGGAAATGTGGGCGATCACGCAAATTTTTTGTTTTCGAGTTTACATTGATCATTGAACTATTTGTACAAAATTTCGTTGTCATACATGGTTTTGATACAGAAATATTAGTAGAAGAGTATGAAACTTTGTGTTTCTAGTTTTTAGCCCATAACCAAGTGTAACTGCCTAAAGGCGGGGTCATCGTAGTCATGCCCATAAAAAAATCAATGTGTGATAGAAAAAAAGCTGATTCTTATAAAACACGTCGAATTCTACTGATCCACCTATTTCTTATTTAAGACGAAAACAAATATTTTTGACCATTAGTGTATTTCCACTTAGCTACAGATTCATATGGGTATCCAAACTTAATTTAAAAAAAGTTTTAGTAAAAAAAAGAAATTTTGAATTTTGTATGAAAAAAATTTTCCCCACAATTTTTTCGAAATGTCTATCTCAATTAATTGTAGAGCAATTTAAAGCTAATTTTATTCTACATATCTTTTTATACTGGTGTAAAATTAACTTAATAGAGCTAAACATAAGAAAATGTAAACAAATGAACTTTTACAGAACCCAAACATTAGATACTTTCTACAATATTAATGGTATTACGTTAGAAAAGGTTCAAAACTTTTTTTTTGATCTTGGCATTCTCCTCGATCACAAAGTAAATTTTTATGATCATATTTCATTAACAGTAAATAAGGATGCAGGTGTTCTTGAATTTATGAAGCGGTGGTCTAAAGAACTTTCAGATCCTTATATTAATAAAAAAAATATATGTATCTCTAGTTTGACCAATTTTGGAATATGGGTCGATTATATGGGATCCTTCTTATATTATATAAACGAATTCTATTGAATCCATAAAATCCATTCTTTTGTTCTACCCTCGTATGAGAATAGACTTGCTCTAATAAAACTACCAATTCTAAAAAGTCGCCGTTTAATGCTGGGTATATCGTTCATATTGGGCTTAATACGTGGTGATGTTGAGTCTGAGTACCTCCTGAATAAAATCTATTTTAACGTTCCTTCTAGACCATCTCGAAACTTCCACTTAATCAACTTAAAATACTAGTCATAAAATTATGCTAATAATGATCCCTTTCGTTCATTATGTGAGAAATTCAATAAATACTATCGCTGTATAATCCTTTCTGAATCTAAAGAAGTCCTAAAAAGAAATATTATTTTGCATTTAAATAGTTAAGTAAAACTTTTGTTTTATATGTAGACTTAGTCTGTAAGGATTTGCAAATCTATAGACCAAATGAAGGAAAAAAATCAATTATATAAATCGTACATACCGTTCTCAAGCAATAGTGATATATACTCGAGTAATCTGCATATATAGGGCACAATATTAGACATGCCTATAAAAACATCCCGACTTGATGGAAAAAAAAAAATTTAAGCAGATTCTAGCTTAACATGCGAAATTCCATCTAGTCTACATATTTTTATTTTGTTTCTAAAGGAGCTCGAAAAGACATTTTTTGTCGACCAGTGTTATGGACTATAGAGAATAGGGACATTATTCATTATCTCGATTTTACGTCTATTTTGTAGACGAGTTTTTAAATAATCCACATATGCATTTTAACTAATTATAAGCATTTTATCATTCATTTTGGTGAATTTAAGCTGGAATTTCTTTAGTCGTTTTGCCATTTAGTAATGAGTATTATGAAAGAGAAATTTGAGTGCCAAATTCGGTGCGGTCTATAATTTATAATAGCTTTCAATATAAACCCTCTTTCGGGAATCAGTTTAACATAGTTTTAGGAGAAGTGCTTCAAAAGCAATGAACAAGAAGTGTAAAAACATCTTAGATCTTTTTCGCCACTAAATACCGCCCAGCAAAAAAAATTACTGAAAAATCATGTATTTAACATTGTGTTGACATTGGAAGGAAAATGAAAACACATAATACCTCTTCCTATGGTGGTGTAGGGTATATATATGAAAAGGTGTTTTTCCTAGCCCGAAAGATTTGATGACCGACGAATAGTAAAAAAAAAATCGTGTGTAAGGATCTAGCACACATATTAGTTTTTGTACATTTAAGAATTATTTAGCAATATATATTTGCACAATATGACTCCACATTTAAAAACTTTTGATGAAAACATAGTAGTTTCTTTGAATATTTACTGAATGTACAAATGTGTATTTCCAAGTTACAGATCACCATATTTCATTATTTGGAAATAGTCTGGAAGGATGTGTCATAAATGACAAAAAACGTGAAATGTCGAATTTAAACTCTTCTTCGGATAGAGGCTCTAGAAATTCCATTGTGTCTTTGTTTCGAGTTGGTAGCAGTAGTACTGGAGGTGTAAAAAATTCCATAAATTCTCTCAAACTAAATGAAAATGTAAGACATTAGTTCAAATATTTAAACTATTGCAAAATTAAAATATTTATTTCATTACAGGTACGTTCTTGTGAGAGTTTACCCACTGGATCTGGAAACCAGTGTGATAATGATAATAAAACTAAAACGAAATCGTCAACCATAAGTAATTATTTTGGTAATATGACTAAAGCTGCATATAGACAGATGTCACGTAGCCAGTCTGATGTTAGACGGGATAGTCAAGATAATTCTGAACTTAGCGGTCTTATTCAAGACCAAATATTTCAAGAATTACAAGTGCCAAAGTTTGTAACATGTTGTATACGCTATTTGGAAGAAAATGGTCTGCATAAAGTTGGCATATTTCGAGTAAGCACATCAAAGAAAAGAGTAAAACAGGTTTGTATAGCACAAATTCGATACTTTTTGAAATTTAATACTCAATTAATTTGCCTCAATAGCTACGGGACAGTTTTGATAAAAACGTTGATAAAAGTTTCGATGATGATACTTGTCCCCACAATGTTGCTACACTTTTAAAAGAATTCCTGAGAGACCTCCCTGAGCCTTTACTATCAAATAGCCTTTATAATGCATTTCTGGAAACGCAAAGTAAGTCTATTAAGATATTTATCATTAATTATGACAATTAAAATATGGGAAATGAGAATTACACCACATGCTAAAAAGTGACCAAGAGTCAAATGGTTTAAGTTCGACAGGTGATCTGTCTTAAACTAAATGCACAAGAATTAAAGAGATTTTTAATATACTTGCTAATATTGTGGAAAATTTCAGAGTTTGAATTACATTTAAAGAAAATTTATAATCTGTTCGATTTTACTTAACGCACTAATTTAATACTTATATTTCCTAATTCTTACAACACTGGTACTGACATGAATTCATACTTAAGATGTAACTTTCTGAAAGAAAATTTTCAGTCTTTTGGAGAAACTAAAATTAAGTAGAGAATCTTCAAAATTAGAAGCAAGTATCAAATAATTAACTAAAAACATTTATATCAGCAATACTTTCAAGGGCGTCATATGATAAAAAAAAAAATTAAGAGAATATTTTAATTTGAAATGCTCATGTCTTAGATAATGGATTTTCTGTGTACGAAGTAAAATTTTTAACCAGAATAAAGTCACACTAGTTTTAAAGCATTTAAACTTTTTTAAAAATATATATATATATATATATTTTTGCAAAAAGTATATATAAATATTGCATTAAGTGATCTCTTATTATCAAAAATAATTTTATCTTTTTTCTCAAGTAAATTATATAAGAAATTATTATTACAATACGATATCGGTTTCCAAGCTTGGTATGTACTGATTTTTATCTTGTAGCATATCTTTTTGAAATATTTAATAAAAATATTAGATCCTTTGAAGAAGTTGAGGCCCTTGGATTTAGTATTGACCACAACCACTTGGAACATCCATTGTATTATTGTGTTTGTTTTAGCATCTCAAATTTTACTTCTGCTTGTTTCATAATTATAACTACGGTGACCAGACATTCTGTATTTTACAGAACATTACTGTATTTTAGAGCCCTATTCTGAATAAATTATAAAAAATAAAGTGCACATATAATATATTGTTGAAGCGAACAAATGATAATTAAAGCATAACAAAAAACTGAGTGCAGTTAAGAATTTAATAAAAAAAACATAATAAGTGAAGATAAAATTTATAGAATAACTCCGCTCTTCTGCTAGACAAAGTTTTAAAAGAGAAAATAAATACCACTTTGTCCCGTTATTGTATAAAAACCTATTATACAAATTAAAATTAAATTTTGTATGAAAAATATAATAACCACCATATGAACGTAAAAGTACCACAAAGTCCACTAATGAATTTTTATTGTCTCTAAATTAAAAACTGTAGAAAATTTTAGTACTCAGAATAATAAAAATGTACCACAAAATACATTGTTATGTATTCGCATTCATTAGGTTCATAATTATAAAAAAATTCAAAAAGTACCATTAAAATAACAAAAAGGTACCACAAAGTTCTCTCTTATGTATTATCATTCACTTAGCAACCCGTGTTCTTACTTTCACGTTTCTACGTTAAATATCATAGAAAATTCAAAAAGTCCCCTCTTATGAATTCTTACTAACTAAGGACCATATCTCAAATTTTATGTTTCTAAGTTCATAATTATAGAAAGAATCAAGAATGAAAAAGCACCATATAGTCCCCCTTTGTGAATTTATTCCAACATCGTACAAGGCGTATTTAATTTCATGTTTCTAGGTTAAATATTACAGAAAATGCAAAAAGTACTAATAAAAGAAGAAAAAAGTATCACAAATTCCATCCTCTTGACCATGTAATCTTCAAGTACCACAAATCCATTCTTATGAATTCTTATTTTCATAGGACTACATTTTCTTAATTTCATGTATCTTTGTTTAAAGTAATTGAAAATTTATTCATTAAGTTTGAATAAAATGTAGTTTCGAACTTTTACCCCTTTTTTTTTGTACTTTTTTTCACTCATCGAAGTATCAAAAAATGTATTCTAATAAATTTTTAAATTGTAGTAGTATCCCATATTAAAATCCTCATATGAATATTTCAATAAATATAAAAAAATGTTTTATGAAAAAAGTACCAAAAATAGGTACGATTTTTATGCCTTAAACATTTGAATTTTCAAAAAGTACCAAACGTATATTTCTCATTTTTTGATAAGTTATGAATACGGGATAAATTGGTTTTTTGGCGCCATACATATGGCCAAAATACAGTTTTTACCCGTTTTCTCCCTAAAACGGCCGATAGTACCAGACACTTTTTTGTATTATCATTATTAGTTTGCGAGTTATAAGGCTAGCGATTTGCACGTTTTTATCCCCTAAACATTTGAATTTCCGAAAATCGCGTCTTAGTGGATCTATATGGAGGGAGAAAATAATATCTGAAAACATTATATTCCAATTAAAGGATTAAAAACGGAAATTTCAAAGTGCTTCATTACCACAGAAGAAACGAAATATTATGTGTCATTTAAAATTAAAAGCCTTGAACAGGAAAATAATAGTCTCCGACGACAAATTAATAGAAATAACATTATCGTGTATAGAATATCAGATAAAATACCATCAGAAAAATTATATGATTTCCGTATTTGATATTGGAAAATTTCTCAATGTTGATATAATATATTTTTTCCCAATGGTGACTCTAAAACGGTTAATCTAAAGAAAATAAATATGTTATTTAAAATATCTATGGCTGAAAATTATGTGCGAAATAATGATATGGAAATGACTTCAATCACTGAACAATAATTAATAAGTATTAAATATTTTATTCTAAATTTTTTTCTAATTTTATTTTATTTCGTAATTTATATTTTGAAGTTAATTTTTATTATTGATATAATTATTTAGGTTTCTATTAACGAACAAGTTCTCCCGGTACTGTTTAATAACACTGTAAACAGTTTGACGGCAGACTTTTGAATGCTTGGCCAACTTTTTGTACGACCAAGTTGGGTTTTGTTGAAAATATTTAATAATTTTAGTACGCACTTTTTTCTTGTCTCTAATTTTAATCAAATTAACAACAAATGAATATAATTGACATTTTATGATTTAGTAGAAATTTTTCCTTAAGAGCTTTCATTTTGGGGAGGGAAATTTCCCTTTTTCCTCCCCGTGGATCCGCGCCTGCATTAAACATTATAACTTACATGTTTTACAAAGATAATTTGACCAAAAAAAAAAAATCAAATAATACTTGGGTTAAAAGTTTTAATGAAAAACGTGTGTTATGAATTTTACGATCTCACCAGATTTTAAACAAGCAGGTTGTGTTACGCTCGTCGCTTGAGATACGCTCAAGAAACGGGTTTAATTTTTTTCTGAAAATAACTTTTATTTTTCACTTAGAAGTAGCGATTATTATTTACTTAGCTTAACAAAATTAATATTCATTAATTTTTTTTATTATAAACGAAAAATAATTATTTAAAAAATGTTTTTTTGAGTAAAATTTAAAATTGTTTTTTATATTTCATTAATAATTAATATTCTTTTATGATAATTATACTTATTTTTTTTTTTATTTTTGAATCAAAGAATAGAACACTAATAATTCAATCTCAATTTTTATAATTACTGTTATAATCAGGGACCGTAAAAGTTATGTCTTTTATAATAAAAGTCCGGAAATCACAGTTATTTTCAGATTTTTATTTTTTCGAGCAGAAATAAAAGTTATTTTTTGAATTTCATCATCTTTTAAAACTAGTTATTATGATACGCCAACGAACGCCTGTAGCTAGAGCGATGAAATGTAGAACTTTGGATCCATATAAACAGGCGCGAATCCAACTAAAGCTTTTGGGGGAGGAAAATGTAATGATTTTCTCAACTATTTCCTTAAAATTTATATTTTAGTATTAAGCATTTTCATTTTGGGGAGGGAAATTTCCTTTTTTCCCTCCCAAAAATGAGAGAACAAATTTTCCTACATCCACCTTAAAGTATACCGTTCGACTTAGAATCACTTTCAGAGTCGATTTAACGATGTTAGTCCATCTGGTTGGCTGGCTGGTTGTCCATGTAAAACATGTAGGAAAAGTACAGGTCGAAATTTTAGAGATAATTTGATGAAATTTGGTACATATGTTTTTTGGGTACATGGACGAAGCCTATTGATTTTGGACATGATCGACCCATTATTTCAGTCCTCGGAATTGAGTTTTAACACTCAAAAATACCTTTAAAATAATAAAAAAAAATTAATTTTAATGAAATTTAACACAAAGAAGATTAATATAAGCATAAATTCGTGTGCAAATTTCATGAAGATATGCCCATCACAAAAAGGTGCATAAATACATGTAAATCTTAATATCCACGTAATATTCTGCAATAGTATTTTTTATTTTTCACCTAACACAAGTATATGTCCATAATTGGGTCTTTCCCGAATTTTGGAGCACATAGGCAATGGTGTATACTTTCTTCTCTCGTTTTTGCTTAATTTTTTTATTACAACTTAGCAACTATTGAGCCGATTGAAACACAATATATAAGCGAATTAAAGGTTGTATAAATTAAAATTTTAGAATTTAAAATTTGGAGCATATTTCTACTACTGGAACCACAATACAGAAAAAGTCGAATTTTTTGCAATTTTTACATTTGTTTATTTTTACACTCAGTTAAGATATCGACTTAAATATTTTTTATTCAATATATAATTTTGTTATTTAATTTGCCAAAGAAAAAGGAAATAAAATCGGTCGATAACACTGGGATATATATTGAAAAAGCATGTTTTATCTGGACCTACGTACGAGAAACATAAATTTGGCAATCGATTAAACATTTTCGAATGTCAAAGATAAAAATATTGTCACCATACGAACTTCTTAAACTAAAAGCATAAATATAAATTGAAATTAATCAATAAATAAATAATAATTCCTATTATTATGTGCTCTATGAGTGTCAAGACCCTATTCCGAGAAGATATTTATAAGTTGGCTAGATTTTTATTAAAAAAAATCATATATATATATATATATA
>MINK01021320.1:0-14136 GCA_001735545.1 Phormia regina
TTTTTTTATTCTTAAAAATATATTGTTTAATCATTCAAAAATATTTATGCAATATTTTAAAAGCCCCCAAAAATTGTTGTTCTTTAATGCAATAGAATATTAAATTCTTTTTATTAACATTAAATAATACATGAAAATTAATGATACCCCCACTGACTTTTAAAATACCAAAATCATTTTTTATCTATTTTTTTATTTTTACCAAATCAAGATCGCCATTTATTCATACTCATTCATGGGTATTTAGTTAAACAATTTTTTATTTTATTTTCTATTTTTTTTTTTTTTTGCGGTTTTTCAATAAATTTTTTAAAATAAAAACAGTCATTTTTGGTTATATGCATATTTTGTCAACTTCTAATTAAATATTTAGTTGGAACGAAAAAAAGCATCTAGATTTGCAAGTCAGCAGTGTGCCAAAAACCTTAAAAATTTAATTTATAGAGAAAAAAGACAAAATAAAAAAAATTTTATGAAAATTAAAAAAATATTTTCGACACCAATTTTTTCTAAATAATTTAAATATAAATAAATTTTTTTATGCAACACAGAATATGCATTATTTTATTAATAGAAAAAAACAATTAAATAAAGAAAAACATAATAACAAAATTTTTTATAACATTAAATAGAAATAGACCATCAGTATTATAAAAGTACCAATTTTTGAAATAGTCCCAATTCTCAAAATTCTTTCAATTTTCTGGCAAAAAATCTACTAATGCACTAAGGCCAGCTTTTTGGTAATTCGAATGTTTTACTTTGTATTCATAACTTATCTTAGGTACTAAAAACAGTACCTATTTTTGGTACTTTTTTTTACTTTTTTTATCCCATATCGTCCCAAGGATTTTTCTTCAATTAACTTTATAAAACCTGTTTTTTCTTTGAAGTGGACAAGAACTTATATTTTTTTATTTGTAGCTAACCCCTTACACTATATAATCATTTAAAAAAATTAGTTCCCAGTCTTACCAAAAATGAGAAAAATATTTACAAAAAACATTAAATTTACTGTTCGAAAAATCGAACATTGGGACGATATGGGTTACCAATACATTCTTAAAGTACGTTTTTTTTGACAACAGAGTTAGGTTTTTTTGACAAGCCTTCTCTTTTTAGTATTCTTTGTTCTACTATTTAAATTTTTTTTTTTTTTTATATTTTTTTCTAATTTCTTTTTTTTATTTTTTTATTTTTTGTGAGTTTATTTTAGAATTAATTTCTATCTTAATAGTTCATAAAGTGTTATTTGTGATTTAAAATTATTTGTCCCAGACTAAATGCTAATGTTTTATATAATAAACATATTTGTCTTTTATATTAAACAATAATATTTAAAATCGAAAGGGAAGAAATTTCTTAAAAATGCATCCGGAAATAGCATCCTTGGTGGGGAGAGCATCTTTAGCAAAACAAATATTTTGGAGTTATAAAAAGTAATTTACAATATTTATTAAAATAGACTTTATACTGGCTTTTAAATCAATAAAATCTGACGTATAGTTAAGAAGTTATAGACATTTAAAGTTACATAATATTAAAAGAAGATAATCGAAATAAATTTAAAATCAAAAATTTATAAAAAAATATGTATTTTTGTATGAAAGACTTTATGGTATTTAAAAAAACAAATTTTAAAAATTGGAGATTTTTTTTTTCTTTGGAAAACAAAATTTATATGTGATTACAAATTTTTCAATATTTTTATGAAAAAACTAAAACAAACAATAATTTGTTGTTTTTTCTTTTTTTTTTAATAAAACAGAGTTACAAAGTGAAACAAAATTTCTGCGGCACGGGGTTTCTCAGTCAATTCGGATACATGGTGTTCATAATCCACTTTTTTCGAATTGACTCTAGTTATGGCGATAAAAAGTGATTTGTAAAATTAAGAAAGCATATCTCGAAACATATGCTTATTGCAACATTTTTGATTTTATTCACAAATTCGTTAAAATACTCATTTAGAAGTTACGTGGAAAAATTGTAAAAATCACACAAACCCATTTTTTATTTTTTAGTTTTTTCAATTAACTTTTCATTGAGATTTTCACTAATTTAAGAATAAATTCAAAACTTATACATCGATTTTAATGAAATGGGTTTTATATTATTGTTAACAAATTTATCAATTTCATTAAAGAATAAAAGTTTTGAATTTTTGACACCTTTGAATTTTGATGATTTTTCGAAAAAATGCATTTTTTCAATTTTGTATAAAATGTTAATTTTTTTCAGAAAGAGAACTTAATATCTCCAAAACTGTTGACCGCATTAAATAGTAATGTAAAAAATTCTAGAGAATAATTATAACAAGAATTTTTTGTTTAAATTAAATCAGACAAGTAGTTTTTGAGATATGCTTCAATATATAGTGCAACTTCCTTTATTTTACAAATCAGGATTTAAAGCAAAAACTAGAGTTAATTCGAAAAAAGTGGATTAAATTGTTATTAATTATGTATACCTTGTATCTGAATTGACTTAGTGTCTTCCTGTGTTATCATTATATAAGAAATTAAATTGGCCAAGTCATTTAATGTTAGATTTCTTTAAGAAAGGATGTTAATTGAGATCGCCAGGTTTTCTTCCATAAATGTATTTCTATGAGAAAACTTAATATCGACTTTATTGGAAAGAAGTCCCTAAATTTTTTATATATATTTTTTCAGAAAAGGAAATCTTTTTAATTTCAAAATTTTTCATTAAAAAAAAATCAATATTTTTATAAAAAAACTTTAAATTGATCGTAAGGCTCATAAATTTAAATTCTAGAGAAATAAATGTTATTTTGTGATTATAAATGTTTCATACCGTAAACTTTTATAAAATATAAGCCACTAATCAAGTTCATTCCTTCTATAAAAGTACATCATCACTCGCCAAGGCAAGGAGTATGTTGGGGACTAACTTTCTCAGAAGGGGAAAAGAGTATGTTTCTCAGAAAGATTATTTAAAAAATATTTGCCAAGTCATTTGTTTCTAGTTGAGTTCATATACAAAATGGAAGACAGTTTTCTCCTTATCGTGACTCTGACAGCTGCAAGAATTTTAATTTTCATTTCTTAGCATCCATTAGTTTTCTGATTGTTAAGTGATCCGTTTTAATAATACGTAGATGGCATTTCCTTTGCCATTCTGTCCAAGGTTTGCATCTATTATCAAGAAAGCGATACCGTCTGCTTCTGACACCGCTGAAGAGTCAAGCATAGCTCGGACCGTATTTATATACCAAACAATAGTTATATCGTATAACAGACATTTCCATCTAAAGCAAATTTGCTTCGCAAAGAAAACGATATGAAAATTTAAATTTAAATTAATTTATTAGAATCTAGGATAACAGTAGGTAAACAAGTGAATTAATAATTAATAAATGTGAAATCCTCATTTCTATTTCAACTACTTCAAGTTTCTGTAGATAGGGAGCATCCCAAGCCGAAAATTAATTTAATTTAATCTGCCATTGCCGCCAGTGCAGCACCAACCAAAATTTCGCATTGGCCTGCTTCTTTGGTCCATTTGTACCAAGTCCAACAAAAGTATATATCATTAAGAATATATATTCTTTATAACTATTATTGTCTCTAACATCGAAATGAGTTTTTGCTCTTTCAGAACCCTTTGGAAACTTCTAACTGTGATATTGTTTGAACTGGTAGATAACCTTGTTGTCTGCAATTCGATCATAACCATAACTCTTACAACTTCGTGGAGAGCAACTCTCTATGTAGATATGTTGACATTCTTTTGATCTTTTATAAAAACTATTAAAAGGTTGAAAGTAAAAACAATAGTTTTTTTGTTATTTAGATCTTCATTTCATATATACAACTAGTTATACCCGGTGTGCTTCGCCTATCCCCCGAAATGAAATACATATTAATATTAAAAATATATTTATTTATTTTGTAATTAAAATATAACATTTTTCTTAAAAATTTTAATTTATTAGACAAATATTCTCATAAATGTCAAAATTCTTTGTGCAAAATTTTAGCATTCCAACTCCAATAGTTTCCCAGATATATGAATTTTTGCATTTAATTCATATGGGAAGTATCATGACCCCTACTTCTAGTCCGCCCATATTTTTCTTAAATATTAATATTGATACCAAAGTGGCTCCGACAAAACTTTAGAGTTCTGTTATATTTTCTCAGATATGATAATTTAATATTTTCTTTATAAGCGAGGTGTCACGCCTACTATTGCTAGAGTACCAATTTTTGTCCAAAACATTCACATTGAAGCATATGCTAGTCGTACAAAATTTGAGATCTCAAAAATTTTGTTATTAACTTTATATGAGAAATGACACGCCCACTATTTCTTTTCTGCCCATTTTTGCACAAAATGTTCACATTCACACCTAAGTTTATTGTTCAAAATTGGGGAAATGTAACTGTTTTAGTTTCCTATATTTATTTGGTAATGGCAAGCGATATTATGCGTGGGATATGCCACACCCGCTATTGCTAGTTCTCCTATTTTTTCCAGAATGTGCACACAGGTGTCAAAGTTGTTCGTGCAAAATTTGAGGACTCTAGTATTACCAATTTCCGAGATATACTACTTTTAACAGTTATTTAGTAAGTGGGCGTCCTTCGCCCACATAGAATTTCAAAATAAGCCTATTTTTCCTTCCATATAGGAACACACTGTGAAAATTTCAAGAAAAGCTGTTAAGCCGTTTAAGCTGCTATAGACTTCAAACAAACACACATTAATTTTTAAATTTTTAGATTTAATGTGGAAATTAATGATAAGTTCTAATGACGCCTTTTGTGAGAGAACAAATTTCGTTCAGAATGTAACGAATAGTTTTATTTTCAGCTTTTTAAAATAATATTTTATCTGCCAAAATGATTTTGAAATTTGATTACATTTTATTATTTTGGGATCATTATTAACCCTCTACCTTAATTTGAAAGATAAGAGTCAAAATATACCTATAAACTTCACAATGCAAAAGGTTTAGAGGGTAATAAAAAAACGCACCTGTAGTTAAGATATTTTTCAAATTTTGAAAAAGTAGTTTATGAATTTTATTTCACATTATAATATATGATGATAAAATTCTTAGCAAAATTTTTAAAATTTCTAAATGGAAAACCAAACAATTTTTCCCTGGATTAGCATTAAGCTTTTTTATATATTTCCAGCTAAAAACGATTTTCATTGATGTAATAAATGTTCATTTCATCTAAAGGATTTTAATTTTCCAGCTTTAATTATTTTAAATCATTATTAAAACGGCATGCTTTCATTTTTGTTTAAACTAGTTTTAGTTACATCTTAAGTTTTAAAATATTAAATAAAATTTTAAACTTTTTTAAATAGCTTTTTAAGTTTAATTAAAAATATACATTTATAAAATGTATGTATCTTAGATAATTACCCAAACCTAAAACAAAACATTACTTCACAATTTCGTTTGCAGAATTGAAAAGCAAAGACTTATTAAATTTCCCGAAGAACTTGATCAGCCTAGCAATGTGGAGGGTAAAGATAAACATGATGAAGCCAAACGTATTTTACAGGAAATTGAAAAAATCAATCAAGCTTTGGGTTATGTTAGGAAACAAGCCGATCCAACACGTTCTCCCGCTATTTTGGACTCATCACAATATCTATTTCCCAATACAGGCTATCAGCCATTTCATGTACAAAGTCCTCAGATAATGGGAGCCAATGGTGAAACTTTACTATTGCCCTCTATAAGATCTGTGAAATTAGAACCGGCCCATTACAATAAAGCCAGTGAATATAATGTACCACCCACAAGAAAATCCCAAAAGAAAGAAAAGTTAACAAAACCTCAAAGTTCAAACACAAAAACCGCTTTATATTTCAAGCCGAATCGCGTAGAAGTACCAGCTCCTCAATCCAAAGCCGAAGAGAAACTATTGCCTACACATTTTGTTATACCAGTAAGACTTTACAAACAAAATAAACAACAATATTTAGAAAAACACAGTCCTCAGGAGTACAAAATTAAAGGATATAAAATTGTGGGAGATATAGATCATTTCTATGGTAAAACCAAAACAAATAAGACTATACCGTCGGGAGGCAAAGTAAAGTCTACACCTAAATATCATTTGTTCTTTTTACCCGAAGAAATTGTGGCGAAAAATTCCCTAAAAGACATAAAAGCTGAAGAAGCAAGTCCTAAGGAAATTTCTTCACGCGAAGAAAAATTAGCCAATAGACATTATAAAGTACAATCGAATAGTCAGACTATAACTAGTAGTAATGCTGTAAATGCTACCAGTTCATCACAAATTGTTAGAAAGAGATTGGGACCAAAGCCTCAAAAAGGAGGTAATAGTAATTCTGTAGTATCGGCTTCATCAAGTACGGTGGTTAAGATAACACCTACAGCGACTGGCAGTGGTCAAGGAGCACAAATACAAGTGCAACAGCAACAACAACAGCAGCAACAACTACCACAAAAACCTACTCCTACACAACAAATCACACAAATTATACAACCTCCAGAACCTACACCAGCTTTTACAACTGTTAGTAATCAACCAACTAAACCCAACAATAGCAACAATAACAACAATCAAAGTATTAAAAATCCCTTGAGACCTTTTTTAAATCTACAAAGTAATAACAACGATAACAACAACAACAATAATAATCTTAATCCCCTGAGACCTTTTTTAAATCTACAAAATAATAATAACAACAACAACAATGGTATTAAAAATCGTCCTCTTTTAGAATTACAAAATAATATCAACAACATCAATAATGCCACTTCAAATGCCATTAAGACCGCTTTTCAAAATATTTTCAGACTTCCGTTTCGCCAACAAGATCCTAATAAACCTATAACCACAGTCACAGAATTTACTCCCCTCGAAACAATGCCTCTCCCAGTACCACAACTAAATCAACAACAACAACAACATCAACAATTTTATAATCCTTTGCCTACCTCAAGTCCCATACAGTTACCCCATTTACCCTTTTATGGTAATGAAGATTTTCAAAATGATCATTTAGATTCCGATTACAAATGGGACGATGAAAACGGCAGTTTTGATAACTCGAATCCAGATGATCAAGATGGCTATAATGGTTCATTAGAAACATCTGAACCGGAGGAAAAGAAAATCTTTAGTAATTTATTAAAACACAAACAAGAACAACAAAAAGAGACACTCAGACAAGGTGGCATTATTATACAAAGACTAAAAGTGCGTAAAGGAGGTATTGCTATAGCAGGTCCAGGTGGTGTGGCAACAGCAGGTAGTGGTGGTACAGCTATTGTTGGTCCTGGTGGTTATGCTCTTACACATCCACGTAGTTTAACTATAGCTGGTCCAGGAGCTAAGGTTATTGCTATACCTTCAGATGTAGATTTAAAAGATGCTCTACAGAGAACAAATTTAGAAACAAATATGTTTCCACGAGAAGGCCGTATAGTGGCTACAGGACCAGCGGTATATTATGCACCACCTACCGGCGATTATGTAGAGATATAGGGAAATCTATTGGGGTTTAAGGGCGGGTTTAACGAAGATATAATTTTTCTATTAATAGTTTTAAGTACGACTTTCTGGTTTTCTAAGTATAAATAAGTTTTTTTTCTGAAATATTTGTTTAATTTCTTATTTTTTATTTTAAGTTAAGTAGTGGGTATTTATATTAGATTAATATTATTATTATTACTAAGTTTAGGATTAAGTGGTATGTTGGAGGAATGTGGAGAGAATGGTACAACTAAAAGCTTTTAAGAGTATTTAAAGTTTTCAATTATCAGCTTCACGTTAATGTCTTTATTTCAGCTTTAGCTTGTAAATATTATAGAAATATTTCGCGATTTATTTCAAATTGGGAAAGAACAAGCATTCAAGGTTTTTCAAATGAAAGCTTAAAGTTATCATAATTTTCATTTGCTTTTATTTCAGATATAGCTTTATTTCAAATTGATAATTAAAAACTTTGAAGGTTTTTAGACAATTCCTTAGCATTTGAAATGAAAGCTTAAGGTTCTCATTTTCATATTTACTTTTATATCAAATCTATCTCATATTAGCTTTTTATTTCAAATTTAATAGTTAAAAGCTTTCCAGGTTCTCTTGATGTTATCATTATATTTCCTTTGCTTTTATTTCAGTCGTAGCTTATATTAGCTTTTGTTATATAATTTCCTGAGCTTTAAAGCTTTTGAAAAAATCACTTTAATTAATTTGAATTCATTCATTTAAATCAATTAATTTAGTTTCTAATAAAAAAGACTTTGAGTATTTGAAGCTTTTGAGATTTTTAAGCTATATTTTAAATAAAAGCTTTAACATTTTTAAAGCCAGGTAATTAATAGCTGCGTATTTTATTAAAAAAATTACATTAATCACAAAAATTTTCATTACATTCGGTTTAAAAAAATATATTTTATAATAACATAATTTCATTTATACAATTTTATAAAAATAGGACTAAAAGCTTTTGCAAATTTTATATAAATTTATAAGATGTCATTTTAATTCAACGATTTGATTTGATTTGATTTCATATTTTTTAAATTTTTGGCAAAGCTTTTGAAAAATTCTGGGATTACTTCCATATATTTAAAATTCTAAAATAGTTTTAACTTAAACTTAATTTGAATATTAAAACTAAATTTAACAAACAATAGCTTTCGAAGCACTTTCATTCATTTAAAAAGCTCTTTAGTAAATCTCAGAATATTTTAAATTAAAGCTTTTAAAGTATTTTTTATTAATTGAGCTTGAAAGAAAAAAAAAAAAGAAAAAGAAATAAATAAAGCAAGCTTTTAAATGTAAGCTTTTTTTAAAACTGAAAAGAAAATAATAATCAAAATATTTTAATAAAATGTTTATTTGAAAATTATTTTCAGTGAGACAATAATAAAAGTTTTTAATTTAAAAAGCTCTAAAAAGCTTTAAAATAATATTAATCATAAATAATTCAATTCGGATTTAAAAATCTCTCATCACCTTTCTACATACTACTTAATCAAATCACAACAGACTGTTTCAAAGCTTTTTTAACAAAGCTTATTAAGCTTTTAAGCTCTCTGAAAGTGTTATAATTTATTTAAAAAAAGGAAATATTTTTATTTTTTAAAAAATAATAAAAACATGTGAAATTTAAAAATAAAACAACAGACTTTTATTACAAAACAACCAACAATTTTGTAAATATTTATGTACATAAGTGAATGCCAAATATGAAAAGTAACTAACAAAAATTTGGTCATAAGCACGCATAATACTAATCACCCCATTTAGCTTAAAGATGAACAAAAACAAAACTAAACACCTTGCTGTAAATAAATATATAAAACTAATCACGAAATTGCTTTAAATCCCATTTTCCTCCCCCCCCAAAACAACAATCATTACCACAAAATTATTCCACACAATAAAAAGAAATGGACAAACCTCTGCCTTACATACTTGGCCCTTGCAACCAGCACCCTTAACGGCTTACACCACTTATGGTTTGAATTTATTAACACCAGGACAATTACAAAATAATGAAGACAAACAAAAACAAGTGCAACTACCAACAATGACACCAACTGCTCTACAAACTTCCACAAGCTATGGAGGTTTCTTTATGCCCAGATACTTAACACCCCAACAGCAATATTTTGCATTTAATAGTGCCTTTTTTAATGCACCCTTTGGTCAATTTGCCTATACAACAGGTCAACAGTATTTGCCTCAACTTGTAGCAACTATACCTACAATATCTACGAAAACAGGTGGACCAAAAGAGGCTGCTGTAATCACAACGACAACTACTACTACTACACGTAGACCCACTATAAGAGATACAGAACCTACAACTCGAAAACCTCAAGGTTCTTTACAAGTTAAGCCACCAAAACTGCAACTTAAACCAGAAGAAGAAACCAATCAAATGTTAGGAGATTTTAAAACCGATGAAGCTTTGTTAAAGGCAGTGGAAAAGATAAATCCCCAGTATATTATAGAAGAAATTGTTAATGTTCCAGGACAACATGTTTACTCTACCAAAACGACTGAACAGATTAAAACACAACAAAAGCAAACACAAACTCAAACTTTACTCTCAGCTACAGAACAAAAACAAAAACAATTTGAACAAATTAAGAAATCAAAAGCCCAGAAAAAACTTTCCAAAAAATCATCGAAACCTGTTAGCAATGGAGTCATGGTTGAGGCTATAGGCAAAACTTCCACCAAGGGTAATATACCGGAAATACCTTTTGGTACATACTTCTTGCCCTATTTTTCACAAAATCAACAACAGCAACAACAAAAACGAAGCAGCAAGAAAGCAGCAGCTTTAATTTTAGAACCCCACTCTAAAGCTATTGTAGGCAATGGTGGTACCGCTATATCAACACCCATTTCAAGAGCCTATTTAAAACGAGGCGTTACGACAAATGTTTATTTTAATCCCGAATCGGTAGCCATTGCCGGAGTTGGTGGTAAAGCTCATGCTCAGGCAGATCTTGAATTGGATTTAATCAATTAAATTTATGGCCGAACTTTCTAAAAGACTGAGCTTAAATTATTATTAAAGAAATGAGTAAATAATTAATTAAACGATAATGTACAAAACTATAAGTGAAAAATAAATATTAGAAAAATTTATTAATAAAATAAATTTTAAAAAAATAATTGTAAATAAATTTTGTACAGATTTTTTTCTTAATTTTTGGGTGAAGTGTTGAAGATATCAAATATTAAAATTGTTTATATAAAAATCAATTACAGGAGGAAGAAAATAAATTGTTTTATATAAAAATACAAAAGCTTTTAAAGTTACTTTAAACGTATTTTGGTATAATTGAACATTTTAAAAGCTTATCCTGTTGGGTATTAATTTATATTTTTTTTTGTTTTTTTAATAATATAAAAGTTTAAATAAGAAGAATAAGAAATTATATTTTTTAATTTTATTTTTAAACATTTCATTAATTTATATAATTTTTTTTAATTTAATTTTTACCAGCTTTTTTAATATTAAAGCTTAAACTATTTTAAAGCTTTATATAAGCATTTTAAAATAAATTTAAGAAATAATATCAAAGCGATATCAAGATTATTGATATATTTTAAAAGCTATTAAATAAAGCTAATAAATTTTTAAGATATAGTTTTGATATCATGTTAACCTTTTTAAAAGCTTTTTATTGGTTAAATTAAATTAAAGGAAAAATACTAACATACTGATTTTTTTAATTATTGGAATTGAGCAAACTTTAAGTTATTTTTGATTATTTTTTTAAACCAATTTATAAAAATGTTTAAAAGCTTTCTAATAATGTAAAGAAAGGAATCACAATAGGTCACATTAGGTCTCCGTGTGAACTCGCTAAGTTTGGCAAGCTGCCCACGTAACCTAACCGAAATGCATTTTTAATATTTTTATAATTTCAAGTTAAATTTATAAATTAAAACAGCTTTACTATTGTCCTCAACATCAAAAATATTTTAAAAGCTTTCTTAAAAAAATATATAGGAGCTTTTGCTATTCAAGATCTAAGGTTACAAGAAAAAAGCTTAGTAACAGTAAATTTTTTAAATAAAAGTAAAATACCATTGTATATATGTATGTATGTAAAAAGGAATAACTTCTAATAAAGCACTTTTGAAAAAACCTTTATTCAACTCTATATATAAAAACACCTATCCTTCCTTTCTACTTTACTCTTTCTCTTTCTCTCTCTCACTCTCTATCCTACACTTTTCCCTTAAATTTTCCTATAAATCCTTTAATTGTAGTTAAAACATGTAGTTAAATATTTTGAAATATTTTTATTTTTTTATTTCCAAACATATACATAACCACCAATTACGTTAACATCCAATGTATTATACAAAATACCCCACACATTTCCTTCCTTTTGCACACTTAGACATAGATCTTCTGACCTAGACCTTAATGAAGATGAACAGACTTTAACGTATTATGGTGGTCTTAAGGGAAAATTTGTACACTTAAAAGATGGCAAAGTACATAAGATTTCCACAAATGGAAAGGAGACAAAATCTGCTGGTGTCACACCTCGTCAAGGTCCGGTAGCAGCTACTAGTCAAATAGCTTTAACTATACATGATCATCAAAACGATCAAAATCAAAAATCTTCATTTGAGGAAGATTTTAATAAAATTCAATTGGCTGCTGCACGTTTGGTAGCCATACAAGAGTTGGCTAAACGTAAGGGTAATTTTAGTCCCGAAGATAATCGTGTTTATGCCGCTAGTCTATTGGAATTGGGTCAGGCAGCACAAAATTTAGCCATGCTCCAGCAAACAGGACAAATACAAGATTTTAGTGTTCTTCTACAGCCCATGCAAACTACAGTAATGCCTCAAAAAACTCCTCTAAATGGTGACAAAAATGCTGAAGATTCTGTGGCCATAGAAGCAGCTGTTCAAGAGGAAAAAGTAGATGAAGTAACAGAACAACAATTAAGTGAATCTGATCTTTTGCCACCCAATCATGAGGATCCCTATGAAGATGTTAATGATAGTGTGGCCATAACACCACCGAAAAAAGATGCTTCGGTAGCTGAAGCTAAACCCGTGGGTGAGTAATTATCAATATTAAAATCTATATTTATTCTTAAAATTTATTATTTTGTCTTTTAGGTGTTTCCATAGCCGGGGAGGGTGGTGTTGCCTCTGCTAAACCCAATGCTGTAGCTTTATCTGGACGTAACGGTTTGGCTGTCTCTGCTCCCAAAGCTACTGCTATAGCTGGTGTTAGCGCTGAAGAAGCTGCCGCTTTTAGCATTTCTTTACCCAGTCGCAATAATTTAGTTATTAAATCAGCCTCTACACGTCTATCAGCTCCTACTTATGATGATTACGATGATATCGATGCATCTCCTGTTCGTCCTAATACCCGTAACATTCCCTTACTTAGATCTGCTGGTGCTGAGAAAACTAAAAAACCAAAACCTATGATGGCTACAGTTAATGCTGCCGATGCCATAGTAAAAATGTGGCGTACTGCTATTACCGAGGATCATGCTTATGGTGCTCGTGATACTAATAATGATTTTGATATTGAACAATTCTTTAAGATCTCAAAGCAAATGAATCAACGTCATAGAATTTAAGTTTGAAATATTTATATATATTTTTACACACATACATACATACATATTTTCTTTTTAGATAGAAAATATTAATTGAGCATCTTTTCAGAGATAAGTAAATTATTTATGCTAAAAAGATTTGAATTTTTTGTTTTAGGACAGTATTTATTAAAAGAATAGAAATATATATTTAAAATTAATAAAAACAGCAGATTTTAATAAAAGCATTTAATATAAAAAAAAAAAAACAAAAACTATTTTTTTATGCGAAGAATCAATAATAAACCATGTGATCTTAAAGGTAAAAATTATAATCTAAGTTTATATAGGTATGTTGCAACATACTGGTCCAAAAATATATGGGATTTGAAAATGTTATTTTTTTTTAATCCTCTACAAACAAAAGAGATTAATTTATTAAAGTTTTTAATTTGTTTAAAGTGAAAAAATAAAGGGAAAAATGCTAGACTTTAAACAGTAATATCCATATAAAATATAAATGGATTTTAATGATTTAAAAATAATATATAATAAAATAAATATTTAATAATTTATTTCAATTTTGCAATAACAAATCACAAAAAAAATCTTAAAATTTATGATTTTCATTACCATTAAATTTTTAATATCCCAATTAAATATTTAAATGCAAATTTTATTTTTAAATGAAAACAAAGTTTTCAAAAATAAACGGTCGAAAGTATTTTTAATTTTTTTGATCGGAAGACATAGAAAATATTTTCAGGCGTTGTCTCATGAAATTGACAACATATTTTTTAATTTTTTTGTACTGAAACATTTAGGACCTCAATATGCATGGAAAAAATTTAAATTTCCCAATATTCTCCATACAAAATTATTAATATTCATCTGTCCTAATGTTTGCAACGCATAGAAAATGTCATCTGTCTATGTAAAACCTGAAAACAAAATTCTGGTCATTGTTAATTCAATATAAGGCTTGGTATTTGTATTGAAACTGATTATGATCAGTTTATTATTTTACCTACACTGGAGCATATTCCTATAAACGCACACTACTTTTTTTT